>JBANCV010000429.1:0-39002 GCA_037040105.1 Amiota albilabris | reverse complement strand
TTTTTTTTTTTTTTTTCCTTTTTTTAGTTTTTTTTTTTCATCGTTTCCCGTTTTGTTTTTTTTTTTTTTTTTTTTGTAAATTAAAAAATATATAAATATAATAAAATGAATAAATTAAAAAAAAAAATTGAAAGTGATCATCACCATCACTGTTTCTAATTTCTGTTTGAATTCGCTTTTAAATTATGTATGCATAAGAATAAAAATTATAATAATAATAATAATAATAATTTGTAATAATATTTATTAAATAATTAACCAAATAAGAAAAAAAAAATTGCTTTATAATTTAATATTTAAGGCACTTTGAGAATTTGTTTTTCATTTTCATTCCTCTTTTTTTTTACTTAAGTTTTTATATGTATGTAGATTATATTGTACGTTATGTATGCATGTATATATTTATAAATATTTTTGTATATAAAATTTGAATATTTTTAACTAATTTTTCGCTTCGTTTTCTTTTCTTTTCTTTTCTTTTCTTTTCTTTTCTTTTCTTTACTCTTTATAAATTACATAAAATGTGGTTTCTTTTTCATTATTGTTTACTTGAGTTCGTTTTGTTGTTGTTGTTGTTATAATAGTTGCTGTTGTAAATAAATTATATATATATATATACTTATTATATTATGCATATATATATATATATATATATATATATATATATATATGCATATGTGTGTTTGTTTTAAAAATTCAAAAATTAAAAATATTAAAAAAAATAAATTTAAATAATTCATCATCATAAACATTAGTACATACGTATGTAATATATGTATGTTTATAAATGAAAAATTCTCTTCTTTTTCATGTTTTTTTTTTTTGATGTAGTAAATGTAAAAAAGTAAAAGTATGTGTAAAAAAAAAAAATGTAAAAAAAAAAATGTAGTCCAAAATTTTCGTTTTTTCTTTTGTTTTAAATAAATAATAAATAAAAATAAAATTAAATTACTAAATTAAAACTGTTAAAATTTCTTCAATCATTTTCAATTAGTGTTTTTCTGTTTATGTGTTTATATTTTAGTTTGAACTTAATTTATTTATTTAATTTAATATGTTTTCTTTTCTTTTCTTTTCTTATGTTTCGTTTTCATCAAGACTTCAAAAATTTCAATTGTTTTTATTTTTTTCGCTTACAACTTTATTCAGATAATTTGAAAATAATTTAAGAAAAGATTTTTTTCTGTATTAAAATTTTTAAATATATATTGTTTTAGTTGTTTGTTGATGTTTTCTTATTTCTGTTTCATAAATACATATATAAATTATAATTTAAATATTCTTCTCCTTCTCCTTTGTTTCCCTTTTGTTATATTAGTTTTAATTTTAATTTAATATTTTCAACTGCGCACCCACAACAAGTGTGTTTTATATTATTTTAGGTATTTATTTTTTATACATAAATTAATAAAATATTTAAATAAATAATTATTGTACATAAGAGAGGAGGATGATAATATTAAAAAAAAAAAAACAAAAAAAAAAAGGAAGAAATAATAATAATAAAATTATTAATGGTCAAAATAATTGAATTAATTAATTAATTACATAATTAAGAATTCTTTAGTTTTTATATACATATGTATATGTATGTATTTAATATATATAAATTAATAAATCGATATTTTTTGTTGTTGTTTTTCTTTTGTGATTGTTTGTTGCTGCTTAGCTTGGTTTTCATTTTCTTTAAGTATTTATTATTTCTTTTAAATTTTATTACATAAATATTTTTTATAAATTATATGAATGTCGGTTATTGTTGTTGTGATTGTTATGTATATTGTGTATGTGTGTGTGTGTAGTGTGTGTGTAGTGTGTGTGTGCGTGCGTGCGTGTGTGTGTGTGTGTGTGTATGTGTGTGTATGTGTGTGTATGTGTGTGTGTGTGTGTGTGTGTGTGTATCTGTATCTGTATCTGTGTACAACAATACAACACATATGCATGTAATATTATTTTTAAAAATATATATAAATTAAATAGTCCCGGATTTTGTTCTTGTTTCTTTCTTATATATTGAATTATAAATTTAAATCCGGAAAATTCATTAATTACAAGAAAGTTTTTTTTTAATTTTTTTTTTTTTTTGTTTTAAAACGCGTTTAATGTAATTGGAAAGGGAAAAGTGAAAAGTGAAAAAGGCAGTCAAAACAAAATGCTTTGTGGAAGATCAAAAGAAATTGTTTAAAAATTTAAAATTGAAATTTGTTTCAAATTAACATCCAAGACAAAATTCTTGTTTGTATGAGTGTGTTTGGTATATATGTGTGTGTGATTATATAAACATTTTTTGCATTTCTCTTAAATGAGTAAAAATGTTTGCAAAATTATAAAACAAAAAAATCCAAATCTATTCCAGTTTGATTTTCGTCTAAAATTGTGCGGTGTCAATGGTAAATGTTGCCACAAGACAATCCTGGTCCCCCTGTACTTCTGATCCAGTCCAAAGGACCAAAATGAACATGAATTTTCTTAATCAAAAAACATTTTGTTTTGTTTTGCTTTCTTTTCTTTTGTTTTGTTATATACAAATTTTAAAATAGCAAACACGAACAACCAATTTTCTGTTTGTTTTTGTTTTGTGTTGGATGAAATTAGGAGAGGACTGGACTGCAGCAGAAATTCTGAGAGATTTTTTGACGTTGTTGTTGTTGGATTTGCTTTTCAATGTAACATCTCTCTCTCTTGATCCTCTTCATCCTCCACTCATCTGCTGTTTCATTAAAGCGAATTTTTAATGATAATTGATCAAAGATGATGGTAATGCATTGGTCTTGTTGTTGTTCTTGTTATTGTTATTGTTGTTTTTGTTGCTGTTGATGTTATCATTGCAACCATTAACTGAACTTAAACGATTGAAAACCGGTAAACGTGGTACACCAAAAACAATGCCTGCTGCTGCTGATGTTGTTGTTGTTACATCACCAACGACACCTCCACCACCACCGCCGACAACATTAAGACCACTACCAATGATTCCACAAGAAGTTTCATGTTGCTGTTGCTGCTGATTGTTGTTGTTCTTGTTGTTCTTATTATTGGTGATTGGTGAACTGATGCTTTTTTGTAATAATTGTTTACTATTATTATTATTATTATTGATGTTGTTGCTGTTGTTGTTATTATTGCTTATGATGATGGTCTTGTTGTTGTTGTTGTTGGTATTGAATGAATCAAAATAAATTGCTGTTGTTGGTTGATAAAACAATATTGTTGATGACGACGATGACGACAATGATAATGAGGAGGAAGAGGTGGACGAGGATGATGACGACGACGAAGACTGTGGTAGTGGTGGTGGTGTATTTACAGGTGAGATTGGTGCATTTGGACTCTCTGGTGGTGTTGTACTTATAAATGAGGAAAATCCTGAAGACATTGTTGATGTCGCTGTAGTGGATATGGCTGTCAACGATGATCCTCCACCAGTCTCTGTTGCAGTTCCTGTTCCTGCTGCTATTGCAATTGTTGGACTATTTATCATTTGTTCGCCAAATGGAAAATTAGTCATTGAGCTGGTTGGACTAAGAGAAAGTGAACCAGTTGGTGATTCACGATCGGAACCAGTTGACATGCTTAGTGGTGGACTTAAAGGTAAAAAGTATGGATTAAGTCCAACGGCAGCGGCTGCAGCCACAACAGCAGATGATGATGCTAATGTTTGTGTTAATGTTGCTCCGCCGACGACTCCGACTGCTCCGCCCAATCCTAATCCTCCTAATGATCCAGAATTATTAAAATTTTTATAGTTATGCTGCTTAAATGCAGCTGCTCCTGCACTTGTTGTATTTAATTTCGGTTGCTGTTGTTGTTGTTGTTGTTGTTGCTGAGTGTTGATTGTTGGTGTTGCAGCTGCTGATGCTGCTGTTGTCGATGTTGTTGCTGCTGCTGCTGTTGTTGTTGTTGTTGTTGTTGGTGTGTTTGAATTTCCATTGCTATTGTTGTTGTTGCTGCTATTAGCACGTGCCTCCTCCGCATTATGAACAAAATGACATCGTGGTCCATAAGGACAAAATCCAACACTATGAAACGTACGACAATATTCAGTTTTGTATTTTGGATGACGTTGTAGATTACGTAACTCATGGTATCCATGAGCAAATTGACACTTTTCACCATATTTACATTCACCAGCTTCCTCAAATGGGCGACACAGTTCGGTTTTATATCTATACCAACAAAATAAAACAAAAAGTCATGATGAATATCCAAATTTCATTAAATATAATATGCAAGTATGTATATAAACAGTATGTACACTACTACCAAATGGGAGAGTGGTGTGGTTAAGAAATAACGAGTTCAGACTAATGGTCTTTTAAGTATCAGAATGTTGTAATACTTACTTTCTTTACGGTAAGGGAACTCAATTAGTGTAGGGACCCTGTGAGCGATGGCCTTCTGTAGAGCGGTAGGCTCGAAAGCAAACACTGAAGCTAACAGCAATCCAAACCAGGCACCCTACTAATCATCACCATCATTATTTGATGAAAAAGTATTGAAACTGTCCTTCTGTATAAAAATCCCTTTTCCCTCTTAATACAGATTTAACCACTTTACCTAATACCCATGTAAAATTTCTCATACAGTGTCAGGACCCAAGCACGAATACGTTTAGTTAAACGACAGACAGTCGGACAGACTGAAGATACGTCCTCATGGGCGTAGATTACTGATTTTTGTCTTTCAATATTTGTGGCATTGCATCAACTTCTTGGCAAGCCGCGCAAGAAGCACCCAAAAACCCGCGGCCCTAATGCCATTGCCATAAAATACAAATTTCAATTTTCAATGTGTTGAGAGAGACGTCATAATCGGCAAGAAGACTTCCTTCCCTACAGTTGTATGATTTTCACCATTACCACGCTTGTATAGAACTACAGAACCAAAAATATTATTTTACACACACACACATCTTATCAGTCATTTTGGTTTTGGAATTTGCCATATTTCTATTATCGTCTGACTTCTCTTACCTTGAAGCATTCATTGGAGGCTGTTGTGGTAACGGTTCGGATTGTGTTCGTTCCAATTTACGATGCAAATTCATGCCACCCATGTTCTCTATTATGGTTACCAACGAGGAGACATTACAATCCTGCTGCTGCTGCTGTTGATGTTGCGGCGGCTGAGGTTGGGAAATTGTACGAGTCAATGGACCATGAAGGCGTTGATTATGATGTTGTTGCTCCAACATATTATTGGATAATACCAATAAATGCTCTTCTTGTTGTTGTTGATCTTGTTCAAATTTGTTGCTATTATTTATGCTGTTATTGTTGTTGTTGTTTGCAACATTCTCTATAAGTTGTTCCAATGTACTCAATTCCTGTGCTGTTGGTGTTGTCCCCTGTTGCTGTTTGTCACTTGCTAGTATTACTGTTGTTGCTGTTGAAGCCTACAAAAGAAAACAGGAAATAATAAAAATTAAAATATATGATAGAATTGACAAAAAAAAAAGAATCATTATTTATTGAATCACAAATATTTAGTCCTCTTAACTTGTAGGTATATGATATATAACCAATTTTGATAAATCCAATAATTTCGCTTCGCCTATCAGGAGTAGAGTATCAAAAAACCAGAACACTCTGTGGCAGTTTCAGTTTCTTAGATCTATAGGAGAAAGGGGTATTTTATGTATGTACAAAAATTCACTTCATTCTACTCTAGCATGTCATCCCGGACACTGATAGGCGACCTTTGAAACCAACTAAAGACACCAAAATTAGAACTCCCCTAGCCCTCTGTGACGTGCACCATGCATAACCTATTCTACCTTATTCTATCGACCAATCACATGGGTAGGTTATGATGAAATCTCTGCTTTGAGATATGATATTTGATCGGGATCTTTTGAGTCTATTGTCTTAAGGCAGACGTAAACAGGAAAAGACAAAAGAAAGAAATCAATCAAATTTAAAATTTACACAATTTACAAAAGATATACATAGAAGAAGTAGCAACATAGCAACAAATAGCAAACATAAATATATACATAGGTATGTTTGTAATAAATTTGGACAATAAAATACTAGCTGCAAAAGTGTATAAAGAAAATGATACTATGATGAACATTGGCGGGAGGGGAAGGAGACTAGGGAAGCAGCAATAGTAAGAAAACAATTAGTCACAAAGTTACGCGCAGTTGCGCAGGCGTCGTTGTTGTAACATTAAAGACAAATGTTATTACGTATACGACACAACCACCAACACCACAAAACCACAACAACACCAACAACAGAAATTAAAACAAAGATTTTGCAATAGACACACACGCACGCGCACACAGCAATACAACAGAACACACTGATATACAGATATGTGAATGTATAATAAAAAGCCAACAGCAGCAGCAGCAGCAGCAACCAAAATAACAGGCAAGACAAAATGAGGCATGGAACTGGAACAGCAACAACAAACACAACACAAAACGTAAAGGAAAGGAATGGAAAAAAATACAACAACAACAGTCGAGAAACAAAGGAGAAACAATAATAACAACAACAACGAAATAATGTTGTACTTTTACTTTTAACTTGACCTAAAACAATTTTTTCATTTTTCTGTTTTTTTTTCTATTTATTTATTTTTTTTTTTCTGCTTTTCGGTTGGTTTGCGCGCTTAGTTTTTATCGTTCGTTTGTTCATTCGTTCGTTGGTTATTTGGTTAGTGTTGTTGCTCTCCTATTTTGCTGCCGCTGTTAGCTGTTATTATTATTATTGTTGTTGTTATTCTTTTACTCTACTACTGTGTATATTCGTTTTCATCATAATTGAGATTAGATTGTGTTGCGTGTGTGTGTGTATGTAAGTATGTTTGTGTAAAAATCAAGAGTTTAGTAGTTTGAATTGAATTGGATTCGCAATAAATGAATAAATGAAGGGGATGATTGAAGAGAAGGATGGCAGCCAGAAGATATTGCTATTTATAATACATATGTATGGAAGTCGTATTAGTATCAGTTTAGATTCCACATTATTATTATTATTGTTGTTGTTGTTGTTGTTGTTGTAACAGCAATGGGGAGCTGGAAATAGAGGCTCGCATCCAAATAAATAAGGAATGGGAAAGAAGGAATAAAAAAGATATTTAAAAAAAAATATGTTGACGAATTAAATACATTTATAAAATTTTGTTACTTTAATTAATTCGTTAAGTGAATATGTATATGTATGTATAAAGGGTAGATGGAATACTGCCCAAGTATCAAGCACTCAAAAGGAAGACACAATTCAGTGGGAATCAAATAGTTCGATTTAATAGATTTAATAGTCCACACTGCGGACAGAGAGACCTTTACATAAGTTCCGTGTAGCACTGAAGGATAAGATTACCAGCCCGACTATAACCCTGAGCGCTAAGGTGATCCAAATACTAAGAGAAAGAGTCATTTCGCTATCATCAACACGTGGAGGATGGACTCCTAACAAAACACTTATCTGTCGTGATTCTAACAATATTTATTATATATTTAGAAATACATACTGTCAATAGTGTCAGTTAGTAAAAAAGCATATCAAAAGAGATGAGAACAGAAATGATCCACAAATAGGTAACGAAATGACATTCATCTTTCCTTCCCTCTCTTTCGAAGTAATAACAACAAGAAATTTCTTCTACTGTCATTTAACTATCATCTTCACATAAAATCAGACCAGATTAGATGAAAATAAAATTCTACCCACAATTTCCCATTCCATCTCCAGGGATCCACCTTCTAATAAGAAATCACATTACATATTTAATTAATCATAAACTAAAAGTTTATAATAATAAAATAAAACACTAAGGGTTGTAGTAAATAACCAATACTTGTGGATATGGAGGATATGGTTATTGAATAATATCATGCAACAGACCACATTCACCATCATGATCACCATCATCATCACTTAAATGGAAGTACTTTTCTTTCTCGGAATTAAAACTTTACATTCAAGAGATGATGAGATGTTGTTTCGGGAAAATCCAATACTTAATTCTTCCAAATTTCCTACACCAACCCCAGCCCCTTACTTACCATTATTATATCACCTCCTATCTCTTTTTGTCAATGTCTCTATCGCTCTCTTTCCTTTTAATCTCTTCTTCATCATCAAACTGTAAACTTTTTTTCTTTTTCTTGAATAAGTTGCTGCACATTGCCAAAATTATAAAACAAAAAATTTAGAAAAGAAACATTTTTACACACAGCCACAGATGAATATATATATATATATGTATACATACATAAACACGCACACGCACACACACACACACTCATACAGATGCAAATATATGTACAATTTCGTGCGATGCTGTAACATGTTATGCAACACTCACAAAAAGCAAAAGCAGCAATCAACAAACAACAAACAACTTAAATGAAATGAAAAATAAAAAATTATACAGAAAAAAAGAAACAAGAAAACAAAAAGAAAAAACCAGCACGCCAATTATGTAAAGAGCTCAAGTTCAAACCAACCAGGCCAGGCCAGGGGCAGAGGGGCACCGGTGGCAATCAAGCCAAGCTACACAAAATGAAGCCAAGCCAAGCCGAGACAAGACAAGACAAGTAAAGACAAATCAAGACAATCCGAGCCATAACGACGACGACAATGGAGAGTCGAGTATAGTTGAGTCGAGTCGAGTCGAGTCGAGACTACGACAATGGTGATGGTGGTGATGATGGTGTGCGCATGAGCAACGCAAAAAGAAACTTGTTGGTAACACACACACCGCATACACTTCCATTCAATTCGTTTCTTTGTATTCATGCATATATAAATATATATATATATATATGTGTGGTCATGTGTGTAGACACAGAAAGAGCCATGTTAAAAAGAGACTCAACATCACCAATCGTCATCATCATCAACATCATCAACAAGGCGATGGAAATAATATTGCCAGACAAAGAGATCAATCCAATCCATCCACACCAAACACAATCACAAACACAGACAACCACCATCCTCACATCAATAATCCCCCCAGTACGCCCCCCAACTTTCCCATCCAACCATTTTCATGTGGTGTAATAAACAACATAACCACCAAAACCAACTTATTCCAAATAAACAGACTAAACACAATATTACCGCCGGCCGCCATAAAAGAAAACGAAAACAGCAGACACACCAAAGCAACTGCATGATCAGATCAATTCAATGATTTAAGTAAAAAGAAACTAGGGGGCAAGGAAACTTACTTCGTAACTTATTTAATCACTACTCTCTCACAGAGCCAGACAGAAAGAGAGAGAGAGAGAGAGGTAGATGGAGAGAGAGAAACAGAAACAGAAACATATTCATTGCTTAAGACAAGGCCTACCTGCCTACCTTCTTCCTCTTTCCATCCCACACTCCGACATGAATACTTACATACACACATACATATCGAATTGAGAAGCTGCTGCTGCTGTTGCTGTTCTTGTTGCTGCTGATGATAATAGCAACAACAACAAATGAGTGAACAAACAAGTAAAAGATCAACCCATTGAGAGAGCGAGGTAACACGAAATCATTAAACGTATAAGTAGTATAAGCAGCGAACGGCAGGCATTCGTGCGATTAAAGAAGTGAACCAAAACCAGTCAAGCAAGCAAACAACGCGAGCGAACGGCAAGGAATAAAAACCACTACACAATAATAATAAACAACAACAACAACCACAACAATAACAAATAATAAAAGTTGGCAAACTTTTAATATTTGTATTGTTGTTTTTCTTTTTCTTCAAGTTTGGTTAAGATGATAATGTTGTTGTTATAGTTGTTGATGATGATGATGATGATGATGATGATGATTATTGTTATGACCAACTTTAAGTCGCTTACGGCATCATTCACAAGCTGCTTAGCTTAACTGCATAGCTTAGCTCACCTCACTCAAATCAAAGATCGCTTGCATAAACTCCACTCGCATAAAAAATGCTTAAGCAACTTTGATTATGTTGTCGTGGTTGTTGGTTCAGTATCAGTAGAGGGCAAAAAAATCAAATTAAAAAAGTATAAAAAAAAAAAAAAGACGAATAAAAAGGAGATGTGCATACATACGTACATAGGTAGATATAGTAGAACGATAAAACCAACCCAATTTTATTAGAGTGGGTGAGTGGGTTAGGTAATATGTCAGACACGCGACGGACAATAGAACAGGGCAGGATAGGAATGACAAGCGTTTACTTTTCTTTCCCAATTTTTATAAATCACAAAACATCACGCGCATTCATTGAGAGTTGATATATGTTCGCAAATTAAGCTATGCTATTGAAAGATCGAATTAAATATACGTACATGTACATATGTATAAACTTGGAAGAAATGATGTGCATCCAGTAAGATTCTTTTCCCCCTATTTTGCCTATAACTAACAATAGCAATAACAACAACAAAATGGTAACTTACTGATTCTGTTGCACTTTATAACATGCTTTCATCGCATCATCATTATCATTATCATTATCATCATCATCATGTTATCATGAGCAACACTATACCATCCAATCTCATCAGTATATACTGCTGCTGCATGCTTAATCTTCTCCTTCACTATATCTATGCCTATGCCTATGCCTGTGTCTCTGTACTATGTTTTATTGTCAATGTTGTGTTTGTTCTGTATTAGTTGATGTTGATCGTCCGTGCAACACTTTCAGTAACACTTATTTTGTTCGCTTCTTCTTTATATGGACTGTATACGTGTATAGTACATGTATGTACATATGTAAGGCGACTAGGTGAAAATTTCCCTTTCATTTAAAAATGAAAACAAGTTCTACTCAACATTCCTCATTCCTCATTCCTCTTCTTCTCTTGCATTCATTGAGATTGAAGTTTCTTTGTTTGTTGTTCTACTTACTTTTCCTTCTTATTCTTTTTCTTTTTTATGGTGGTGTACTCGTATTGCTTGTAGTCTCTTCTATTATATGTATATATATATTTGTTTACAATTCTCGTTTTCTTCCTTTTTTGCAAATTCTTGCTTGTTGTTTTTATTATTTGTGCTTTCTTTCCTGATTTAATTTACTATAAACACAAAAGTCGATGTATAATTTTCTATTTTACATATTTTTTAGAAGAAACGACTGGACGAATTTCAGTGTTTGCAAGAGTCCTAGTCAGTTGAATAATTTTGTATCTATCCTATCCTATGTGGATATGTATGTAAATGGGAAACTCTAAAAAACAACAAACAAGGAAATACCATTATGTCTCATGTGAGGATAAGGTACTGAGAAATGGACATAAAACAAATCATATTCTCTACACTCTCTCCACACTTCCGACTATCCTCCAAGCGATGATAATATAATCATAGCTACGTGTACGCTGATGACACATCTGCCGAATCCTCAATTTTGCAGAACCAACTAAATATAAAATAGCCATAGCTTAAAGAGGTGGCACATTAGCGTGAACGCAGATAAATCCATACATGACACTTTCACTCTTAGTCTCATATATCCGTCTCCAGACCTAGCTAAACGGGAAGAACATAACCAAGGACCTAAGATTAACACTTTATAGGCGGCGGTTGACCTGGAAACCCCACACAAACATAAAAGGAAACAACAGCTCAACCAAAAGCTGTACACAAAGCTATAAGCTGGCTCCTGTGGCAAACTTCAAAACTAAGCTCAAGAAATAAGCACCTCCTCCTCATAATGACATGTCAATACCAACTCAAAAATGAGCTGATTCTCCTTTTGGGACAGTTTCAAATAAAGATTACAGTTAACAAAACAATTATTTTATTTTTCTATATTTCATTTTGTTATTTACATATGTATATTATTGTTAATGTTATTTTTTGTTATTTGCGTGTGAATGGTTTTATTTAAAATTTTCTTTTTTTTTTATTTCTTTTGTAATTTTCGTTACGATTATTGAACAATGTAACGAGTCATTGTCAGTGTGTGTGTGTGTGTGTGTGTGTCTGAATATTATTTAATTTGTTTTTTTTTAACCTTTGCCTTTTTTTTTTTTTAAATTTATTTTGTTGTGTGTTTTTTTAATTACAACACATTTTATTTTAATATTTTTTTTTTTTAAAGACTCACGAAAGTGGCAACACCAACAACAACATATCATAATGATTTTTCTGATTTTTTCTTTGTTATTGTGTTATTTACTCGCTACTCGCTTGTTTTACTCTCGCTACTCTTTCTGCTCTGACCTCCTCTACCTTGGGATTCTCGCTGATCATTATTCGCTTATTTATTTATTCATTCAATTTAATTATTTATTTATTTATTTATTTATTTCTTTATACAAATTTGTATTTAGTTTTATATGGAAGACAACAACAACAGGAACAACAATTTCAAAATGATTTTGTGACGTCTTAAAACTGGTTTGCAATAACTACAACAACAAGAACAACCACACAAAAACAACAAAGAATACACAACATTCATATTATATTGTACTTAAATATGTTACTATGTGTACAATATGTATATAATTTACAGTCATGAGAGATGATATATGGATTTGGTGAGAGATGCCAGTCAATTTTCTATTCAAGTAAATGCAGCATAAACTGCATCCATTAGAAGAGAATGCTAGAGAAAGACACAGGAACAGAGACAGAGACAAAGAGGAGAGTAAGAAAGAAAACTATGTCATTTTTCGCAAGTGTGCCCCACAAAATGACTCCCCTCCGCTTCGGCCTTCAACACTCTCATCTACTTTATATGACAAAATGCAGTCCACCGCTTCCCTCGAACGAACTCTAACAACTCTTCGTCCTTCCAATCCACCATGCTTTTTTCTGTCTTCTTTTTAGTGAAATTTTCTTCTCTTTTTTTTCTTTTAGAGAATAATACAACAATTTACATTTTTAGTTTTCCTTTATTCTATACATATTCTATTGTACATAGTACTACTACTCACCACTACAATTATTCTATTTTCTCACTACTACTTCTACGACTGCATACTACATACATATGTATTTACATATAAAATTCTTAAGTTTGATCCTTGCTTATACATTTTTGTATGCATTAAACTTATGTATTTTTATTTCCTGGGTGCCACCACCACTCAATTAAATAAAAAAATATTTTATAACAAAAAATTATTATAAAAATATGTAAATAAATCTAATTTAAGCAGAGAATAAGAGAATTTTACCAGATCAAAAAATATTTAGGTGGAATAGAAGGGACAGAGGGACAGAAGTGCTAGAAGCGAAAGAACGAAATGAATTCTCGGAACATGTAATTACACACTCAATCAATGAAATATAAAATTAGTTTCCTTTTAATTTTAATTTTTATTTTTTTATTTTTAGAAACAACAAAACCAGACATGCAATTTTTTAATTTGTAATAAAAATCATGATCAATAATGATAAGATGGTGACTCAGATTCAGAACGGAGACTTCCGCATAACAACCCCGCATCAATATGTGAAATAATAATTATAAACAGTAAAAATGTTAAACCAGCAACAGCAAAGCAAGTTACCTTTAATCACAACCCAAGACTAACATCAATACATATCATGCTCTAACTGCGAAAAGAACGTAAGCGACATTTTTTTCGAAACTGATTGTTTGATGCAAATTTGTTGTAAAGCCTCACTCACTAACTGATCAGCTGGTGAAATATTATAACGATAAACATCATGGTTACAGAGATAGTACACACAATTTTTTGCGTTACTTCAAAAACAACGGTATGCGACATATATTTCTATGTACATAACCGCTGCTCATGTTATAGTTATAACTAACTGTAAGTGAGCGGCGGTTACAAATTTACTAGAAAAAGAAGGAAAGCGAAATATGCATTGAAAAATGCAAGCTATGCTTCAAAATTTATTCTACACCAAATCCTTGTTTCAACAAAAATTCTGAAAAATTCTGAAGATGATCGCTCCTCTCGGCTCTTAACGAACATTTTTAGGGCATAATTAAACCAAAACAAAGCAAGATTGGTTGGCTAAATGCATTAGGCAATTAGGCAAAAAAGATCAAAAGACGGAGGGTGAGAAATTGCATGTTTAGATACGATCCTGAAAAGGATTTTAAAGTTTGCCAGCAAATCATTTTAAAAATATTGAATGCTTCACAACAAACAGTTAGAAATTCTTTGGAAAATCTAAAAACGCAGGATTGTTCCGTCCCATTATTATCGAAACAAGAGCATAAGATATAAGTATCACCTCATCCATATATGTGTTCATTAAAACCATTAAAATTACATACTTATTACATGGTCATAATACTATGATGCCAATTGTTTCAATTCACAGTACAATAGAATAAGTTAGGCTAGGACGATTGAAGCATTTTTTCCTCGTGTGTGGATGTGAACAAAATTTTGCGGTTTAATAAATAACTATCTCTGTAGCATCTTCCATTTTCACTATAAGTCGGGTCGTGATGAATTATATCGGAGGGTGCCACACGAGCCAACGAGACTTTCTCGTCATATTTCTCGTCGTTAAGGTCTCTAATCCAGTGCCACAAGTGCTACAGGGTACGCATAAATCTCTCTGATAACACGCGCTGTCTACAGTGCGGTGGATCTCCTCATAACACGGGTCACATTTTCAACTCTTCTATAAAGCCGACCTATTGACTTCGACCAATAGAGGTGGCTTCCTACTTAGGGCTTGACACTACCTTTTTACTTAATATATTGATTAACGAAACATTACTTTAAATATTTTTTTTTTTTGTTTTTTTTATGTCCCCAGCTACACACAAATTTCCATTTCCCATAACCTTTTCATGTCCTTAATTATTTGCATGCGTACCTCTATTTGCAAACCATCCTCTCATTTCTTCTCTCTTCTCTATCGAATACTCCTCCTCTATTAATTATTATTATTGTTATTTTCCTTATTCCACCTTTTAAACAAAATGTCCATCCTATCCCCACTCGCACACAAACTGACTTTTATGAATATGTGTATTGAAAATGATATAAAGAAGATGTAGAAGTGCAACTGTAAAATGTTCGTAGGTTTTTATTTTTTATACATTTCATTATTATTATATCTGAATCTGAGAGAGATGATCGTTATCGTCATCATCATCAGCTGATCACAGCACTTCCATCACATGTTGTGGTTTTGGTGTGTGCTTAAATGTCAATTGATGATGCACCCAAACATCACTTACCCCCTCCAACTATCTCCTTCTTCAACAACTTCTCCAACAATACCAAAAACAAAAATGGAAAACAAATAAACCAACCACGTTGAACTTTTGCCTTTTCAACTCACCGCACCTCACCGCACCACTTCCACTATTTTTTTATACATATACATACGAGTAGTATTTACATGTGTATGTATTTATTTTTTGTCATATACACTTAGCAAATACACACACGCTACACTCGCATATATGCATAACGAAAGACGTCAGTCAGAGGAGGTGTGTGTGTGTGTGTGTGTAGGAACTAACTTAAACAAATCATTATCAAAAGCAAGCACAATTGAAGACGAGAGCACGTTCGTTCGATCGATCGTTAGTTTCTATGCAGCTGCATGCACTCTACATCATCACATTATGCACTTTATGTATTCATGAGTGTGTGTGTGTGCCCTGTATATTAAGTAAATCTTGAATAAAGAATGCAATAAATGCATGAAGAGTGATGCGGCGAGTGCAGCAATCAACGTTATAAAGGGAATAGTGGGAGGAATACGAGTACGATAGATAGTAAAGAAAGAGTTCGTCGTGTTCATACTCCAACTAACTGTGCTTGTGTTCTGTATTCGTCGTCTATCGCATTTACCAACCAACCAACCAACCACCAACTGGACTAACTTACGTAAGTACAGTACATAGTTAGCTTCATCACCACTTACTTTTACTCTATAATCAGACAGACAGACAGAAAGACAGACAAATTTCTTATTCTTTGTATGTGCATGCAAAGCAGCATTTAAAATTAAATGAAACTGAATGTAATGAAATGCTACAAAATCAAATGAAGAATAGAACAATCGAACGACGAATGAGCAACGCGTGTGGTGATGGTGATAAGTGGTGGTGGTGGTGCATGGTCCCGGCCCGCCTCGCCGCTGACTTTACACATCATGTCCATTTACCAACCAATCCATCCATCCATCATAAGTATGCATATATGTATGTATGTATGTATAGTGCACAACTTTTTATACTTTGTAATTTTCATTTTAGTTTTTTATTTCTTATTTTTGTGTTGATGTAAGCAAAAAACCGCTAACAACAGAAGGAGGGAAAAAAAAAGAGAAAAAATTAAAATCAAATAAAAACTGCTTACGACGACAAACAAATATAAATAAATTGTATATTAAAATACACAAAAAAAAACAACACAAACACAAAACACAATGAAAAGAAAGAAATCAAATTATTTGCATTTTATTTTATGCATGCCATTTTGCAATTCTTGCAATTCTCTGCGACTACTCCTCCTCCCGCTCCATCCCTCCCCATTCATCCACAACCAAATCAAATACAATCCAATCCAATGCAATGCAATCCTCGTTCAATAATAATAATAACAACAACAACAACAGCAATAACAATTCCAAAAACACTAAACTACAAAAACTACAGTACACTTCAACTTCACTCATTGACTTCTGCTGCTGCTGCCGATTTGCAACTCGTTTGCTTTGCTTTACCTTTCATCAGTAAAGCGTTATGACGATGACGGCCGACGAGGACCGATGGACGGTGGCATTTTGTTAGGACGCATGAGTGACAGATCAGATGATCAACCGATACGAGACCGGACAATAATGAAATATATACTAACTATATATAATTGAATAAGACAAGAAACTTCAGAGGACAATTCAACACACAACAAACTAACCGCCGAATGTCTCTTTTTTATAATCTTCACGGAAGTGAATAGTATTATAAGTTTGTCATGAAGTTTGTAACACACAGAAGGAGACATCGCAGACCATATAAAGTATATATTTGAGATTAGTTCGATGAGACGAGTTGATTTGGCCATGTCCGTCTGTACGCGAACTAGTCCCTCAGTTTTTGAGCTAGAGAAAATATTTTGTACAAATGTTTATTTTTACCTTGGACAAATCGATTTGTCCAAGGTCAAATTAATGTTCTTATTAGAAAAACCTTTTTATTTATTGTTCGACCAAACTGAAATTTAAACATTATGGGTCCTCCCCCCCCTACTAAAATTCATGTTCTTATTAGAAAGACTTTTTTGTTTTTTATGCTATCACCTTGAAATTTGGCCACAATAAGTTTCTGATTCATATTCATTAACCATGTAAATACCATATGTTACACACATCATGGTTGTTGTAATCATGATATTTATTATCCATACAATGGGACGAATCAATCGTCGGAGAATCCCTCTTATCTCTTACCTCTTACCTCTTCCCTGTTCCGTTCCCTTCCATTTCTGGTAGCGCAGATATCGTATATTGTTTTAAATTTATAGATACAATATTCTTTGCAAAAATAATAAGTGTATGACGTGGTTTTTCGTTAAGGTTCGTATTGATATACATATTTATGTTAAAAGGCAATTACGAAGAAATTTACACATTACGATTTAATATACCCCGTAGATATGTCGTCCAAACACTGATTGTTTCTCCGTGGAAAGGTGAGTCGTTTCGACAATAAGAAACAAATGTTCATTCTTCTATTGCAATTCGTCACAGACTACAAAATGCTAACCTACGTGTGCCAAACAGGACGAAGGAGTTCCATTGTGTCGACAAAATAATTTCAAGATGAGGCTAAGAACTTTTTGCAAAAAAAAAAAAACACCTAAACAGGCGGTGCAAAAAAGTGAAGCACCATTTTGTGGAGCGAGCGACGTCACAAAAATAAATGTGTTGATAATTCTGTTCGGAATGTTGCACTAAGACCGGTAGACTAGGCGGCGGCGGCGGTTTGATAAAACGAATTAGTGATACCAAAGACGATGTTGATGATCGAAAACACACATTCAAAATTGGTCAAGGATTCTTGATTATAATATTAAGAATGAAATCGGATATAAAGTGAATTTCAGCTGTTTTCGTCCGTCATTGTCCGTCATTGTAATAACTGCTGCTGTGAAAGTTTATTTCCTAAATAATTGTTGGGAAATCTTTGTAGAGCGTCAAGTTCCTGACTAATCAGGGGGCAATAGTGATTATGCTGAGAGCTTTGTTTATTTAGAACAGTTCGAGAACAGTGATTGTGATGTGTTGTTTTCAATGTTATTCGTTTGTCAAGATGAAAGCCCCAAGTATTTTACAATTGTGGACTGTGGTATCAATAGACCACCAAACGTTACTAATACTTATTATTATTGCCATATGTGTATGTCAATCAATGTTGTATGGGTAGAAGAGAGAGAAATGTCACGAGAATTAACTTTTTAGTAGAATGACACATTATAGTTTATTGTGGTCAACATAAAAAAACCATAAATATATTGGTTTAATGTACATATTATTATTCAATCTTTTCCATTAACTCTTCGGTTTTCAATTCAGAATCATCATCATTTATTTAACGAGAAATTACACAAAATTGATAACACAAACAATGAGAAGGTAAATTTCTTGAAATTACATCTGACAAGAATTATAATTTCTCCATGCCTACCAACCACCACCCACCCACCACTCATGCTCACATATTCCATAAAATATTGAATGATAAGTGGCACCTTACATCCAATAAAACCATCCACTATTTGGTGTGATTTATGGGCACAGGAGGTAGAAGTTAATTGATAGAGTGGTCGAAAATTGGACTTCCCCGACTACGCTACTTCACACTAAAAACAATGACATTTTTTATATGTTTTATTACCTTTCATAAGTACATGCATATATCGAATAAAGATCAAATAATACCATCCGAATAGGTATCTTAAACATATGTAATACATATGTATGTTTCTTACTCAGAAATTTGGATAAAAATAATACATAATAGAAATTTGTTGCCATGTAGTAAGTTCTCCGCCAAGTACACTCAGTTTCGGCCATCGTGTTTATGGATTGATGTTGGCATCATAATACTGAGTAACCCCGAGTTTGAGGAAAAGCAAGTAGCCCTCGCTTTGATTATTCAATATTGAGTAGAGCACACAAATGTCACAATTTAAGACTCACACAATACAACCAAAATTTCTAGAGATCTGAGCTGACGACAGAAGAAACGTAATAATTTAGGAAATAACAAAAAATATTTTATTGTATTAAATTTCATATCTTAGTAAGTAGACAGAGGATGGGCTATGAAGAAAATTACCATGTAGGATGTAGATGACTCATCTGTCCTTTCCGTTATGGCAACATTAACCAGGGCATAGAAGGCCAGATCGGATCAAATTAAATTAGATCGGACCAGGTCAGGTCACTTTACACTCAACTCGCTCATGGCGTCTCATCATGGTTTATTATAATTCTTTTTTGGTGTAAGAAATCATAAGTATGTGTATGTTTGTACATATGGATATATATATTTGTAAAGGAAAGCAAAGAGGGAAGAATCGGGGTTCGCGCAAACGTCAACACATAAATAGATACATATAAATGGAAAACAAAAACAAAAAATATGATAAGCGACCCCTATTTAACAATCTGCCAAATTCTTGTACGCTTTAGTTTCTTGTTAATTATTGGTGTTGTTGTTTGTTTATTGCCTATCGATTGTTGAAATAAGTATGCATGTATGTACTTTCCTATATAAAAAGGAGGATTTATGTTCGAAATGTGTACATCCATATACAGATATGTACATACATTAGTTCATATGCATTCACACTCGAAACTTTATATACTCGTATTATCACTCTCTCAATCTCTCTCTCTCCACTTAATCCTTCTCTTTTATTAAACCTTTTTATTTATTTATTTTTTTTTTTGTTTTTGCTTATCATCGTCATTATTAGTATTAGTATAACGACAAACTGCTGTTTGTCTTTCTATTTCTACTTTTTTCTAATTTCGTTTAAATTCTCCTTCTTCCCCTCCCCCAATGTTTTTTATTAGGGGTTTTGTCTTGTGTTTACTCTGTTTTATTAACTTTATCAGTTTAGTAGTTTGCCTGCCTATCTCTTTCTTCTTTTACTTCATATTCTTATACTTATCGTCAGAGGGCGAATTAGAGAATGATTTTGTACCTTTGCCTCTGGTCCCATCCTGACCTATATCAATGCTATAAAATCCAAAACAAATGTAACAAATTTTTTATGTTAATTGTAAAAAAAAACATTAAAGTGACATTGATAATACAAAACACATAAGTACATAATCGTACACATATATATGTACACATGTATGCATGTGTGCATGTTTCCATAAAGAAAATCTGTATGTATGTATGTATGTATGGTAAATATCATCAAGTAGTAACAAAAATAAAAAAGAAAAATCAAATTTACAACACATTTCCTTTCTTTGGTATTCTTATTTGAAGTTTGACCTAAATGCGAACATTTTTAACAAAACATAAACACAACACACATTTTATAAAATTTGAATTTAATATACAGAAAATTCATCTTCAACGATTACACTGGATTGGGGACACACCTAAGGAACTTCATAGATTAGCCACGCCACCAATCTTCTTTAATAAACTTCAAAAAACTAAACTTAGACTACGACCGACTGAAAATTCATGGAATTTCTTTTAATTTTTTTTATTTCACTATTCCAAAAGATATGTACAAATCAGCCAATCCAATCCAAACATCCAAATTCCATCCATCAAAGGAAAAGAAATTCTATGAATGCAAGAAAATTTATGTAAAAACTCATCCATTGGCATTTATGTAACCACATATCTATATCCTTTGAATGATTTCGTTTTTACACTGCCAACAATATTTCAGATAGTTCTTCAATATAAAAATTCAATCTTCTTAGATCATTTTTACACATGCGTGATAAGTAAATTAGAATTTGTGTAAAACCCTTGGTAACAATGGCAACAAATTTTCAACACTACTCTAAAGTGCCACAGCCAGCATTGAAACTGAACTGAACTTCATGCTCAATTCAAGCAGAACTCAATCAAACCACAGAGTTCTGAACACTACCATCAACAACAACAACAAATTTTATTAATTTTCCATGTTGTTGTTGTTGTTGTTGTTGTTGTTGTTGTTGTTGTCAGGGTTTACTTCACAGTGTAAAAAATGTTTAATTAATAGATTGACTTGGCTTAACATACATCCAACCCAATCAGTCAGTCAGTAGTCACGAAGTACAAGAACATCCATACATTTTAATGGGGTATATGTAATCTTTTAAATTACTTCCTTCATTATTTCGATCTATAAGATGTAAATGATGATGTTGACGAGAATATGCACATCAATCATCAAAATACATACATACATATGGATGTACATATGTACTAAAGTAGACCGAGTCACAACTACTAAACAAAATTATCATCAACTAGTTAGTATAACTGGTCAAAAACAGAAAACAGAAACCCTGATGACAGACAATCGACAACAATAGCAACAAAACTCTGTCGCAAGCTTCAATTGCGAATGTTGTTGTTGTTGTTTTTGTTGCCGTGTTACTACTTACTGTTGCTTTTTAGCCCATTGATTGAGGTCTAGGTCGAGAGACGACGATTTGAACATTTCACATTTTCGTGTATAAAATTCATTTGTACATACGTACATTCATACATATGTATGTACATATGTGTGCATGTATATTTGCTTAATTTCCATTATGTATTATTATTATTATTTGTTATTGTTATTGCTATTGTTGGTTGTGTAAATGTAAAGTTAATACGAGGCACGTACTACGTTCACACATCTACATACATATATTCTTTGTATTAACATATACATACGTACTTACATGTAATATTGTTATTATAATATGTGCAAACAACAAAAATGTTATGAGATGATGACAGACTAATATGAAGAGACGTAACGCGTCGCTATGCGTTGCGTTACGATGCGAGCGACGATTGATCAGAGCAAAGCAGAGAAGGGCAGCGTGAAGGCAGCACGCCAAAAGTATTTAATATGCGCTTGCGTGCACGTACAACAAAAGCCAAAAAGCTGAGAAAGAAAGAGACTGCGAGCGAGCCAGTGAGCGGATTGAGAGAGTGTACATCAAATACATAAGAAAGAGCAGGGCAGGCAGTAACAGTGGCAGCGGCATCGGCAGCAAAAGATTTTAATTAAAAGCCGGGTCCCAACTCAATATGGCGAACAACGGAGATGCGATCGAGAGAGCCAAAGAGCGGCGCCACAGCAGAGCAGATAGTCAGTCAAAAGGTTATTTGTATATTACCAAATCGTGGAATGACCGACCATTAACAAGAGAAGAAAACGAGAGCAATACATCCAGCAAAGCTTAAAGAGCTTATATTGTATAACAAACAAACAACAGCAAGCACATATGGAATGAGTTCGTAGTAACTCCGCTTCGTCCGCCAGCAAAACCACAAATTGACCAAAGAACAGCAACAAAAATACACACAAAAAAAAAAATCAACAAAAACAAAGCTTAGCTAAAGTGAAGCGTGCGATCGAATGATGATGAAACGATGAAGCATGAATGGATGGGATGGTGGATGGAGCAACACCAACCGAACAGAAATGAATGAATAAACAAGCAACAAATGAACGAAAGAGCTAACAAAGATGACAATTTTTGCGTTATATGTTGATACTACATTTATATTCCTCTGTGTCTACCTTACCAACCAAACATTACCATTTTACTACATATACCCTTACTATACCCTACCAACCATATCAACAAACATTTAAAAACTGCTACCACCATATATTTCAGTAATTCTATTTTTATTTTTCTTGTTTTATTATTTGTATGTATATTTGCGCGCAATCGCCTAACAGCCTCTTCTTTCTTCTCTCTTTTTCGTTTGTATGTAGGTAAGTACGTTTTCAATATTTCTTGCATTTTCTTCATCTTCTTCCAAATTGAATATATATTTGTATGGTGCTGGTGGTGTTCTTTTTCATCTCTATTCTCTTTTCATTTCTTTTGTTAAATGCTCTACGTATTGAAGCTGCGCAGCTTAACATGACGTTTAACGTAGACGAAGACGATAATAAAAAAACCGAAACTGAAACCAAAAGTCGACTATAGTCATTTAAATTGTTTTCTTCGTCTTCTTCGTATATTTATTGTCATTTCCCATTTACACAACTACAAACTTAAACTACACATACACGCACGCAGAGGCAAGCAAACCGTAAATATACAACTTAAAAGTTAAATAATGTGTCGCTCGCTTGGCCTTGTCATCATCATATATTCATCGAAGAAACAACAAAACGACGAAGCGTTCAAAAGCACCAACACGGGCGCCGGCCGAGGAGCAGAAGTTTTTAGGCAACAACATTGTCAATTTTGACTTCAAATTTTGACGTGTTTTCACCTCACTCTATTCAACGACAAAATACAATAATATAATAAAGAATCATCGAAATATTGTACATAAAATTATAAATAAAATGTTTCCAAACAACAACAACAATAACGCACATACTTAGCTTAAGGCCCCTTAAGACCTATCTCACCTATAACCCCCTCTTCTCATCACGTCTCCATCACCAGCCACCCACCCACTACACTCCACACACACACACACATAACAAACAACAATAAAATAAATTTTAGCAAAAAATAAAGATTAAAAATTATATAAAACTATAATAAATTCAAGGAAAAAAGATAGCAAAGAGAAAAAATGAAAGGAGATGATAGAAAAAACCGCCCGCCGCCAACAGGCAATCTTTAATTTTGGTTTTCCCCAATATTTTGCAAATTCAAAATCAAAGTTCCATTTGAAGGAAACAAAAACCCTTTAACTACTCGTATGATGTCTGATTTCATCATCATATGGTATAAATATACTTAGAAGGGAAAGAACCCAAATGTCACAATACTGTCTGAGGTTACAGGACGGATAAGAAAGAAACAGTGATAGTGAGTGTTTGTCATAAGTTTATTTAGCTCCAAATTTGATTTATTGTATATTATGGTATTCTACAAGTACAATAAATTTAGTACATTAGATCAATATTGAATAACTATTATGATCGGATCTTAATCAAAATACAGAGTCATCAGTACATATCTTAGTAGTTAGTTAGTTAGTCATGTCTTGATCTTGGGAAGTTGTTTCAAGTCTTCAAAACTTTTCTAAAATCGAAATTGAAAAATAATAAACTTAAAGGGGTGCATGGGGTTTGGGTTTAGATTTGTTGGTTAGTTAGTGATGTTGGGGGTAGCAGCCTTATAGTTCGTGTAGTCACATATTGCTTTGTTTTGTTTTTTACACTGTAAAGTACAAAACTTGGGGGAAGGGAAAATAGCCAGCGTCCGTCGTTCGTTATTTGCTGCTGATATCGTTTGTCTCAGCAGCAACGACAAATGTCGTTTTATTACAAAATATATACAATATAATTTTTAATTATTGTAAAACAAAAATAAACAACATCAACAGCAACAATAATAATAATATCAGCACAAATCATTTAACAACGTCAAACAGTTTTTTATTTTAATTTTTCTTTTCTTCCTTCTCTTTATCGCGCACTTGTCCGTCGTAGTCGTAGTCGATGTCGAATCGAATAGAATAGAATAGAAGAAAATGGGTGCCGTACTCATTCATTATGCACTTCAATAACACTACTATGGGAGAAGTATTTTCACTTGAATGCGATATTTGTAACGCTTAGAAAGAACTGAAAGCACTGTTAGCATTCATAGATTTTTACCAACAAATCAATCACGGTCCACCATGATCCGATCCCTAAAAAAGCGTAGTAGACAACAAATTAATGATATCTAATCTAAAACAACTCATTTTTTTGACATTTTCATTCTTGAATCCATCAAAATACACTACACGTTCGAATCGCTATGTGACCAACCGACCCCAACTGCCCAGAAAAGGTTTATGAGTGATTCTGATATGATAAATGATTTTAATTATTGTATTTATAGGGATCCATAACAGAAAATATATTAAATATTGTATATATGTATGTACATAAAATACCCAAGTAACGTGTATTATTTAAGCTTAGATGAGATCAAAATTAGTGTTTCTTCTCACTACTACGTATTATTATCATCTATTAATTTAGAGTTATCAATTTTTTTTTTTTTTTATAAAAATAATTTAATTTTCTTAGAAAAGAAATAAAAATATCATGGTCAAGAACAAATAATTGATTAAATAAAAGAAGTAGAAAAATTGAAAATAAAAACCGGAAAGAAAGAACATTGATACCGATTATTATATGGTAGTTCACACTCCTTTTCTTCACACGCATATGGAAATAAATTAAGAAAAAGTTTCTTCAAAATAAAAGTATCACATATGTATGTATGTAATTGATTTTCTTTCCTGTGATTTTTTTTTCGTTTTTATATCTAAAATTATTTAACTAATTTGCAGACAGACACTCTTAGAACTAATGAATTGATTAAAGGATGGTTGTTAGATGGTCTATGTTTATGAAAGAACCAGTATTTTTAGACAAATGACCACACACAAATAATGGATGAAACAACAGCCAAGATTTAACATTGACTTTATAAATAATTTTAAATAAAATATTATTTCATACTTTTTTACCCAACGATACTCTATACTACATTTGGATCTGACTATATGTTATGGAATATTATAATTTTCTCCTCTTCCGATAATTCAGTTTTTGAGTTTGAAAATAATGAACAGGATAACCTAAATATGTAAGTATAGTAGAATTTATTGGGCATACCTATACGATTGGACTGAGAAAAAGGCCCTAACATATCAATATGTACTTTGCTACCAATCAAATTGAAACTCTACAGATAAATACGAGCATACTACTAGAAAAACAAACAGAGAGAGGGAGATCAAACAGAAAGCTCACCCCACCATCATCAATACATCAAAATCAAAATAAAAACGTCACTCACAGTCAATCGAAGTCGGGTCCGTCGTCCCCTTTATCAGATTCACATATAAAAATATTTTATTTTATTATTTATTTATTATTATTATGTATTATTAATTAAATGAGTTAAGAGTGAGTGAATGAGTAAACAAGAGAGTGAGATAGAGGAAAGCATATACACACATACATATATCACAAATAATTTCTGTTGTAGATAAGATGAAATAGTATAGAGTAAGCCCTAATTTCAGTTTTACCGAACTAGAAATAGCGTTTCAGTAACCTTTACAACACTTTTGAAAAGAAACTCTTTTTGTTTAAACGACATCCGCGCTTTTATGAAAGTTACGCACAAGTAGGTTCTACTAAATTACATTCAGTTTACAATTTTATGAGGTAACCTCCCCCTAGATTAAACATAATTTAATGTAAAAGCAGCATCAAGGGAATTCTTTCTGATTGTGGTGTGATTGAATATACATACATATGTACTTATATTATCTTACATAATTAATACAATCCACCTTGCTGCCAATAAAAATGTCCGGATTACTGATAACTTGACTGGACAAATTTTGTTTATCGAATCGTCGGATGATGGCTGAAGAGGGTTACAAACCCCATGACAATATTATAGAACCTTATAGAACCCATTCACTAACCGACTGACAACAACAAACGCATCATAACAACAAGTTTTCCCCCACCACATCACTTAGGCAACAAGGATGGTGGCGGCGGCGGCGGCAGTCATGGGTCATGATGATAAAGAAATGAGCGACAATCGACAAACGAGTGAGTACACGAAGAAAGAGGAGAATAAATAAAAATAAAAAAACCAAATAGTGTAGAAATAGAGAATAACAAACTTACGAACAGTGAGTGAGATGATAGTGAATGGCAATGAAACAAACAACAACAAAACACACTTGCGCTCTGGTCCGTAAGAACTAGAAGAAGAACGTACCAAATGAAGTAAAATAGAAGAGAAAAGAAGACAAATATTTATGTATGTATGTACTTATGTGCAAATAAGAACGAAGAAAAAGGAGCAGAAACAAACTACACAAAACAAGCAGCGCGAGCGAAGGAGGAATCAAAAGCAACAAAACCACACAAAGTATTAAAAAAAAAAAAAAAAAAAAAAAAAAAATTAAAAAAAAAAACAAAATAAAGAGAAAGGAAAAAACTAGAAACCGAAAAATCAAACACAAGAACTTCGACCCAACACCACACTCTCTTATATGCATACATTCATACAAGTCTATGCTGATTCCATTCTGGTTACGTACGTGCGTGTGTGCGTTTATAAAGCGGCGGCAGCACCAGCAGCAGCAGCAGCAGAGCAGAGCAAACACAAAGTTATGAAAGAAGGAGAACGAACAAGAGCGGGCACCGAAAGTAACAAACGACAGAAGCAGGCAGGCAAACAGACCTGACGAGACCAGGCTACGCTGACTCTGACTGGCTCGCAACACCACCACAACCCAATGTTATTGTATCGATGTAAGTAGATGGGCCTGCGTCTGTGCATAGGATGCGCTTGTTGCTCCCTCGCTCAGTTCATATGGTCGATAAAGTGCGCTGCGCAGTAGGAGAGAAGATTTTCTGCGTCTTCGTCTTATCAAAAAAATATAAAATAAAGAACCAGCGAGAACAACAGCGACAACGACACCATTAGTAAAGCATTAAATCAACGACAAACGACGACAACAAAACAAATGAAATGTAAAGAAAAGAAATATAAAAATGTGAAATGAAATGAAATGAAAAAAGGTTCTTCTATCTTCTGCTGTCTTTTTGTTATATAAAGAGAGTGAGTGAGTGAGTGAGTGATGACTTTGGACTCTCTGCCTGCCTACTAATAACTACAAACTACTAATGACTAAATGACGAAGTGATAGAGGATAAGCAACCATCAGAAGCCAGAGTGACAAAAGGAAGAAGAGTAAGAATAAAAATTCTACTTTTAAATCATTGTTATTTTATTGCTCCTCTCCTCTCGCTCCTTCTAATATAAGTTGATGATGGTGGTGGCAGTGGTGTTGATAACTAAACGCACTCATCATTCAAGCGATCTTGTATGTATGTACTTCTTTTTCTTCATTGACAATTGCCAATGACCAACACCATCATTTGCGGGGGGTATGGGTATAGGGTATAATACAACAAAATGATAATCTTCATACACCACCACCAACCTATCCCAATCAACTAACACAACGACGACAATAAAATTTTGTTGTGTATTATTCTTCCCTTCTCTTCTCTTATTTCTTATCAGTTTATGATCATCATCACTCACTCTACTCACTCTTTATTTCGAGCTGTTGTTCGTGGACTTGTTTATTATAGTTGAATCCATGGGTCTCACTATCTACGGGAGGGAGGCAGGTAACCCAGATATGTCAAACCAATGTGACAAGCTAGACGAACGAAGGAGGCGATAAAGGAAGTTAAATGAAAATATAAAGACAAGAGCCGCCACCTAGTCTAACAATTTAATAATCAATATAATAAGCAATTATGTATTGTAATTTAGAACAAAAGAGAGAGAGAGACCTTCTTCATTCGGATTGTCCTGTGTCATCCACCCATCCATCCACAATCCGAGTATAAGAAATTTCAATTATGTACGTACTTATGTATGTAGATAAACGCAAAGATTAGTTATCAACTTAATTTCGATTCTTCGGAAAGACACATACAATCATACATACATATTTATAAAGTAGAGTTCAACGTTGAAATCGACAGAATTTATATTTTTAACTGTCTGTGCCTACTAGTCCACTAATGTATTCTCACTCACTCACCCTTTCTCTAGAATATAATGAAGGGGGGTTTTTTTTTTTTATTTTAACAGAAACAGAGACAAGGATCGATCTTTTTTCTTTACAACCATTTGTATTCTCTGTCACCTATAGAGATTTTATTTTAACAGTTAACAGTTCCACAATATACATAAATACACTACATAAGTAGTTAAGCTGTTATTATTGTAATGTTTATCAGTATGAAATTGGTGATCATGATAACGATCGATAGTTAAGTTATTAAGAAAACTGATTGATAAATCATACAAAAATGTGTGTACTTTGAAGATGATGATTTGAGGAGAATTCAAATTGACCTTCAATTTCTTTGTTCAACTTTTTTTAAGATCAGTTTACAAATCTTAACAAGTTCTTTCTTGTTCTTTTAGGGTATGGGTACATAGGGTTTAGTATATAAAAGTAGGGTATGTATGTATGTACAAACAATAAGATAGACACACACACACAGAGAGAGAGAGAGACATTTTACATGCATGATTTGAATTTGGTAGAGATGTGTGAGGATATGGATGAGAGAGGAGGGACCGCGACCTGTTCCCTGTCGTCGTTGTTATTTTTGCTTTGGCTTCTTTTTTAATTCTTCTCTTCTCTGTAGACTAAAAAATAAAGTAAAATTGATATTCCACTCCATTCTCAATTCACAGCAGTTGGATTGGTTAGAGGTTGTGGTTTTTTTTTACTGCTTTTTGTGGCGGCTTCTTTTTTATTGACTTATTTTATTCAGTTTTCCTTTTTTTTCCTCACGATGTTCTTCATTTTATTGGTTCTCTGAAAGAAACACTTAACAGTAATAACAACAAAACATACAAACTACAAAATCTTAAGATGATGATGATGATGAACATACAAAAACAACAAAAGTAAAATGTGCTGTGAATATGCTGAACACGTGGTCGGAAAATTAAATATGTTAAAAACAAAAACAAAGGCAAAAAGCAAAACAAAACACAAGCAAAGAACAGCACAAAACAATAAAGAAAAAACAAGAAAGAAGGGTATCTTCGACTATGCCGAAGATGTTATACTCTACGCATCCGCTAGAAAATGTTTTTGCTCTCTAATACAGTTTGAATATCAACAAAGAACACACTTTGAGAGTCACTTTATTGTGGTTTTGTATGGGAGGTACCCCTGCTAGTAACCCTAGGATCATGAAATTTGCATGGTTGATGGATGTGAAATTTACATGGTTGGATGATATCGACCAGAAAGTTATTTCAGTTCGATCGAACCATAAATAAAAAGTTTTTCTAATAAGAACATTAATTTGACCTTGTGGTTTGTATGGGGGGTGTACCCCTCTGTTGACCGATTCGGCTGATTCCTACAAATGTGCTGCGTATGGTTCATACAAAATTTCAGCTCTCTAGCTCAAAAACTGAGGGACTAGTTTGTATACATACAGACAGATAGACGGACATGGCTAGATCAATTCGTCTAGTCGCACTGTGGTCTGCGATGTGTCCTTCTGTGTGTTACAAACTTCATGACAAACTTATAATACTATTCAATACGTGAAGAGTATAAAAAAAAAAATAATTAAGATGCGGCGACCGCGTCGCTTGATAATGATAATAAAAAAAGAAAAATGAGATGGGATGAGGAGGGATATGGAGTGATAGGAAGGAGGAATTGGATGAGTAGAGGAAGAAGGAGGGACATATTCACAAAACAAAATCAAAATCAAACAAGAGGAATAATACATACACACATAAGTATTAAAAGGGAGAGATACATACATACATAAATATTTCTTGTTGCTGTTGATATTATATTTTAAGTCCTGTAAAACCAGTTAGGCCAGCAACAACAACAGCAACAATAAAACAAAATACAATAAAATATAATACGTATAACAAAAACAAAACCAAAAACCACAAGCAAACATGCAGTAAAACGTGCAAAGAAAAACAAACGCCACAACGAAGTTTTAAACAACAGCAACAACAACAACACAAACTAAATATTTATGAATGTATGTATGTACTATTTATGTACATACAATAAATAAAAGTAAAAGGAGAACGATGATAGAGAGGGAAGGAGGGCAGGCTGAGAGAAACAACTAAAAATTAAAACAAAACTAAGAAAGAAAATAAAAAACGACAGTGAATGGAAATCTACTAACTAAAGGCATCATCATTATATAATAGGCAAAAAATATAAACATCATCATCAATATCATCGTCATTATTGTCATGATGATGATGTTGTTGTGTTGTCGTCGTTGTTGTTGTTGTTGATGATGATGATAATAAAATTGATGGAAGAAACAAACAAATGAAGAGAGATGATGATGACAATTATGTACATCGACACACTTGGTGAGAGACCAAGAAATGAAGAATCCAAGATTCCAACAACACAACGACGAATAATAAGAACAATAAAACAAACAGCAGCACAAACTGAAACTATAACTATTATTATTATTGTGATAATGATAAAGATGATGATAACATCTACGAAAACACAAAAAAGAGCGTGAATGATTGGATGATCATCATCACCTTACTAGAACTGTAAATAAAATTAACAAAAACAAAAAAAAAATAAAATTTAAAAAAAAAAAAAAAAAAAAAAACAAATACATAGTAAAAACCATAAAAATAAATGAACCATTTTATTTAACGATTAAAGACGACGACAAAAGCAGCAGTGGTTGCGGCAATGGTAGAGGGGATGACAGAGTGGTGGTGTAGGCAGAGGAAGACGTTAAGACAGAGGCACTGGTTGAATTGAGGTACATACTCGTTCATAGTTGTTAAGACAGTGTAGGGAAGAGATACTGGTATTGACAGTGGAGGAAGAAGGGGTAAATGCTGTGAAAGAAGCAGTAGAGAAAAGAGGAGTACAGGAGAGAAACAGATAGAAACAACGCTGGCTGTGGTAGAAGCATTAGTAAAAGTGGTACTGTCAGAGGCACATGAGAAGCACTTTTAGGGGCAGTAGTGGTATAGGCGAGTAACAGGTAAAGACAGTATTAGAGGCAGTGGCAAATGCTATGGTTCATAGTACATTTGGCGAAGGAACACAATTAATATAAGACAAGTTTAAAAGATCAGTTCATGATCAAATTGGGCGATACAATTCCGCTCGCAGATGATGAAGAAAGACCAATGCACTTTTGACTGGCTTATGTACCGTATGTTGGAAGAGGACACGGCCCAAGTTTGACCACAAGTGAAAATGTTGGTCGTATAAAATGTGGACCACCATTCGAAGAACATACATAGATCGTTTCCGTTTGTCTTGTCAAATAGTTTGGAAAAGTATGGATGGTTTTTTCCTCGATCCAAAAAACAACCCTGAGAGAATATATCTGAAATTATTCTGAAAAGGAACTACTTATTTCTAAATTTGGTTAGGAGTGAGAGATAGAGAGCGAGTCATCACTAGGATGGAAAATCATTGCTTGTACTACCACCCACGCTGCTACAATTTGTTTCATCATCGTCGTTGTCATTATTATTACATGTTACGATCATTATGATCACAACAATGTAGTCAAGACAACAGCAAAGATGATGGTGAACATGATAATGACGTTGGTTGGTTGATCGTTCCAGTCCCAGTTGTTCATCGTTCAAATCGTTCGTTGTTATCGTGCCTTCCTGGGCAGGAAATGAAATGCATGCAAAATAATACAAAGATACACACACCCACTCACACATACACTTGTTTGTTAGCTAACATTTTCTGTATAGAGAAAAGAAAAAGGAAGGAATATCAAGCAAAGGAGGTGCATGAGGAGGAGGAGGGCATGTTTATTGTGTCTTCATTTGATATTTGGTAGAGTACGAGTATATAAATACATACTTATGTAAGAGAGAAGATATGGGGGGAGAGAGTATGGTTGGTGAGGTGAGGTGATGATGTTGTGAGGCCCCACGATGGAGTTAGTGTTGATGACAACGACGCGATGACAATTCTATACAAATGTGTCTCAGTGAGTGTGTGTGTAAATGCAATTTGACATTCTCCTCCTGCCGTTGCAGTTTTGAGTTCTTTTGCGTTGTTGTTTTCTTAAAAATTTGTTATGTTTTTTTTAAATATTTTCTGCTGATTTGTTGAAACTTAAGAATTCGCAGCAATTCGCTTAAATTTTATCTTTCTTTTCTTATTGCAGTTATTTGCATAAAAGAATATGCAAAGGTTTTCACAAAACAAAATAAAACGAAACTAAAAATATGTATGGAAAAATATGTTATGCAATTTAAGCAGCAAAAATGTGTAGAATAAAATTCAATATTTCACCGTTTTGCCTTGCGTTCCTCCTCCTCTTCCTTCCTCTAAATTTTAGTTGGTTGGTTGGGTTTATTGAAAGATATTGAAAGATTTACTCCATTAAATCATAACTTACATCAACATCATCATATAGATTAAAGAAAACCACAAGTTGAATATATAATGGGATCTTGACACTTGATTGCAACGATGACAGTTCTTTCCTTAAAGATATCTCTTCACTGCTCTATAGTACTATGACAATTACACTTACATATCTGCTGCTGCTCAGTGGAATCTTGGAACCTTTGACATATAGAAAATTGATGGGTTCCTTTCAAGGAGAAAGTTGCAAAAGATGACAGAGTAACAACCACCACTACAGATAGAGCTCCTCCTTCATCAAATGTATCAAAGAAGATTATGCTAATGTTTTCCGGGTTGGGGATCTCCTCAACCAGCAGTCGGTCTTATCAAGTATTGTTGCTGTTGTTTTTTAATTGGCATTATTGTTAATTTTTTTTTATTACGAATATAAATCAAGTTGTGAAACCCCAACCCCATTAGAATCAGAAATACTCACAAAAATAAGATTAAGAAAAAACCCAAAAATTCCTTCTTTTTTTAGTAAGAAATAAATACTTGAAAAGTGAGAAATTTTACTTAACAAACTGTGTACGTTATGCAATACTATATGTTAAGTACATTTGTACACATGTAAATAAATATGTACATACATATGTGCGTATATGTACATTCAAATGTATATGCATATGCATATGTAATATATGCACATTTATATAAGAGAAGCCTCTGATATAATCAATATGCATTTTTCAATTCGATTCAATTTAAATTTTTATTCTTATGTTCTTTTCATTTACAATTCTATTTGCCCCCTTCCCCGTACCCTACTACTTTTCTTTAGGATGACAAAACAGAACGACACACACAGCCAGACAAATAAGGGAAATATTGTAGACGACAATAAAAAAGACTCAAAACGCACAGAGTGAGAGACATATTCAAATCAATCGACCGATTCGATCAGACAACAATTTTATACAATTGTATTCTGCTTTACCCGTTATGGTTATTATTCTTTCCAGTTGTTGTTTCTTCTGTTATTGTCATTGCCTCTTGTCAATTGTTACTTTATTACTGGTCTTTCATATCGTACAACAACCCGATCATCAATAATAACATTTCGGAACCAGATGCATTTCAGGGGGCAGTTGGATAAACAAGCAGTTTGTAATAATCAGAACAATGTAGTCGTCTTAACAGCCAAACCACCTGTTGGTGACAATAAATCAGTATTACGGATTGCTCCTACGTAGCACATTACGACTAACTGTGGTTTCCTTGGTCCTGAAAAATCCACTTCAATTCTTTCATTTTCCATTTGTCTCTCTTTTTTTCTTCTTCACTTCTTAAACTCCGTCTCTACCTCACTGCAGAACAAAATTCTATTAAAAATGGTCAACCATCGACCACTGATCGATGATTGCAATATGTATATTGAATAAAATGGAAAAAGAAAATGAAGGAGAACAAAATAATGACAAGAAGTATATATGTACTTATGTACTATGTACATACGTAAATACACATATAGAATATAAAAAGAGTGCAATTTATTTCAATTGAACATTTTTCAATAAAAATTATTAAAGTAAGGCAAAAATTGCATAGCAAAAAAGAGGCCCCAGCGCAGTTGTAAGGACTCTGAGAGCACTGCTTGTGGTAGCATATGCTTATCTATACAATAAAATAAGGTTGAAAGCGAACACTGAAGCTAAGAACAGTCCATGCTAGGCATCATGATTGGCCGCAATGCTTCTAGGTGAAGTCGACTCTGGTGAGCAGCCTCCTGCCTATCCAATCCAATCCAAAGTACAACCCATTTATTATACTCTTCACGTAATGAATAGTATTATAAGTTTGTCATGAAGTTTGGAATGCAAAGAAGACCCCATAAAGTATATATATTCTTGATCAGTGTGACGAGACGAGTTAATTTAGACATGTCCGTCTGTATGTATATTTGCAAACTAGTCCCTCAATTTTTGAGCTAGAGAGCTGAAATTTTGTACAAAGTTTTCATACGCAGTACATTTGTCGGAATCAGCCGGATCGGACAACTGTGCTGGTCAATCTGAAATTTGAACAAAATATTTTTCTGATTCATATTCATCAACCACATAAATTTCAAAATCCTCAGACTATCAGGAGGGGTACCTCCCATACAAAGCCCCTACTCAAATTCATGTTCTTATTAGAAAATTTTTTTTGGTTTTTGTGCTATCATACTGAAATTTGAGCAAAAATTTTATTCTGATTCATGATCACCAATCATGTAAATTTCAAGATCCTAGGAGTACTGGATCGTGTAGCTCCCATACAAAACCCGTTTTCTGCTGCGTGAAGAGTATTACAACTTCGGCACAGTCGAAGACACCATTCTTTCTGGTTTTTTTTTTCTTATGTTATAATAGTATCAATAAGTATTTTTGATTTAATCATCAAGTACATTGTGTGGGTACCACAGAGAAAAATCCTGTTTGGCATCAATCAGTTTTTATACATCTCTCAATAGATCACGAAGCTTAGATGTCAATCGATATGGCGGCGTAACTAATGCTACATCCAAATCATTTGTAGAAAGTACCAAATCAAGATAAAATGCCATGATAATCCAAGATTTGATTTACAGTTTACAAATATAATACAACGTGTTTAAACAAAGCAATGAGGGATTATAAGTTAGATTAGGTGTTTCAATGGGAATTTACTGTACTCTATCGAAACGCGACGTCGAATTTCAACGAACTATAATAATGGATTCTCCCCCACAACCTTATTAATAACATGGTTATGGCCACAAGTATATATTAAGTGGGTGGGGTGGTGTTTGGTGTTTTTGTATGTATGTATAGAAACAAAATTGGAAAAAATAAACAATTTCCGATCTTCTGATGTGTCAATTTACTTGCATATCCTTGCGATTACTGAAACTGTGCTAGAAGAAAAACAAATAAAATTGAGAAGATAACGGATAATGATGAATCTTGGTTGAGGGGGTTGATTATTAAATTACAAATGGCAATAACAAGTATTTATGACGTCAAAATTCAAATAGGTTATAACAATAATGCGACCAAACAGATCAATTTTTACTAATACTATTCATATTTGAGAAACAGAGAAGGCAAGTTAAAATGGTTCCTAAATCTCATCAAGTCAGAGAAAAAAATCATAAAACTTTAAAAAATTAAGTAAAAAAAATGAATAAAAATAAATTAGAAATACACGTATAATAAAAAAAAAAAAAAAAAGAAAGAAAACACAAATTCAAACCCGGAACTGTAACAACAATCGAAGTTATTTGTTGCTGCTGTGGTTGGGTTAATGTTGGTGTTGTTGTTGTTGCTATTGATATTAACGATCATCATCATCATCATGATCATTATGAAGATGTTGATACATTCCCAGTCTCAGTCTGATGCCCATTCCCACTTCTCTTCTTCAACTATTACGTCAAATACAAAATTTCATTTCATTTCGTTTTCATCATCATCATCATCATCATCATCATCATCATCATCATTGTTGTTGTTGTTGTGGTTATTGCTAATGTTGTTTTTATGGAGGGGTTTTTTTTTATATATACATCTATACATACATGTACGAATAAAAACGAGTCTCTTACCGAGAAGACAATGACGATGACGACGACGGTGCCAAAAACCAGACAAGTAAGCGCGCTGCGCTGATTGTAGCTCAGATCAATTGGAGCCAGACGGACAACCGAACAAACGCGTAAAGCATGAGAAGACTTAACAAATCTCTCAACCACCACACCAGAATGGGTGTGTAGTGTTGGAGTGGGAGGGAGGTGGCTGGGATGTAAGACAAAAAAGAGAGCATAGCAGGTGCGAACGAATGACACAACGAGGAACACAACACAACAATCAGCTGCTGCTGCTGATGATCTTGTTGTGTACTTTGTTAGTTAGTTAGTTAGTTAACAACTTGGTTTATAGTATTTGGCTTTAAGAAGGGAATGATGAGAGCAGGGTTGGAAGAGTAGCAGCAGCAGCGTCAACTCTTGTGTATTGTTGTGTATTTAGCAAGATCTACGAGAAAAGTCCCTTGTACTAAATTCTAATAAGTTATGATGATGTTGACGACAACGACGGAAGATCGATCTATCTAGACTGATCTAATTTCAGGCCATTCAAATGAAATCAAATTGAATTGAACCAAGTCAAGTCAGAAGTCAAAATTCATAGATTAAGAAGAGATTATCATAGTTAGTGCGTGGTGTGGTGCCCCTCACACACTCATCAACTTTTTTGTTTGTTACTTTTTCTTTATTCTTTTCATATATCAATAAATAAATAGAGAATACATAAGAGAGACGAAGGGAACATAATAATAATCTGTTATCGATAGTTACATTATTTCACATAATTGAATGATTGAATTCTCCATCCTTCCTACGTTCCATTTCTTGTCTCTTACTTCTCATCTTAGAACAATTGAAAAACGGTATTCATGCATGTCTCAGTATACATATATGACGAGACAATCAACCATCCACCCCCACCCATTAACAATCTTCAAATTAATTATGTATTTCTGTTTCTTCTCTTACAATAACAACACCATTTCCTTATTGATTGCAATCTCTATCAGCCACCTACACACCAACTACTCCTAATCCATCCGATCCTATCCTATATCATCCAATAAAACACTCACCCACCCATTATTATACGCATGAATGGTGCTTCTCTTTTCACATACCATCCCTCATCAATGTCCTAACCCCCTTGAGAGAGTCAGGCACACCCTCTCCTAAGCGAGAGGAGACTGATGCTTGCGCGTGTATTATGCTGCTACTTCATATTGTTTTGGTGTATGTCGTGTTCCGTTTGATGCTGGTGGCAGTCTGTCACTTGGACAGAGAGTCAGACTGACTGACTGACTGAAACATGTAGCTTGTTTATCCGTAATACTCGTTTGTTTGCTTCGACGTTCGTTTGTATTTATTCGTTCGTTCGATCGATCGTTTGTTTGCTTGATCTTCGCCTTTTACTGTTACGCAAAAGCTGCACAGAAAAATTTGTAAAAAAAAAAAAATAAATAAAACAAACTGCACAACGAACGAAAAGCGAAAGGCGGAACATGTAATCGGTGTGTACACGCGAGTGAACAACCAAATATTTTTATTTCTATGCAACGGAAAAAATGTAGAAATGCAAAAAATTACAAAAAACAAAAAATAACGAAAACGAACGACATGAAGAAAACAGAGTAAAAAACACACACATAACAACAAGATAAACAGCATCAATTCCTTATTATGTATGTATTTATTTTACTTTGTATGAATTCCTATTTACATTTCGGCTTTGCTGTATGTATATGAAGGTGATATCAAAAAAGAGAGATGATGTATATTTGTATGTAGGCATACCCTTTAAATGGGTGTGGGTGGGTAGTCATGTAGTATGTACAATACTAGGTTTGCTGGCTACGAACTACGCATGTGTCAGAGTCAAACGACCGATCCACAGCTTTATAGATTGACGCCGTGAGCATATTGACCACACAAAACATCACATAAAAAACGGATAAAAAGATTTCTTCTAGCTAAGCACACAAAATCTTACTCAATGAGATGTTAGGCCACAGATTGTCATCTTGCTACCCATGTGATCACCATTATGAACATTCAGAACTTTCAGTTTGAGCACTGAAAGAAAAAGCAGCAGATCTTGCTGAAGAAAACTTCCAGCACTGATTTGCTAAGGTCTCATCTCTTAATCATTGCTACATACCTAAGTACTTATGTATGTACATACATATATCCTCCTCAATAACATACATAGTCATTCATTCAATTGGTTTGAGGGTTTGGTTGGCTTTGTCCCACTGGACTAAACGTCTATAGTAGTAGTAGTAGTAGTAGTAGTAGTAGTAGTAGTAGTAGTAGTAGTAGTAGTAGTAGTAGTAGTAGTAGTAGT
>JBANCV010000428.1:20686-39055 GCA_037040105.1 Amiota albilabris | reverse complement strand
ATGAGTGTTCGAAGCGGAAACGTTTATATGGGGATAAACTTGTTCAGCATGTGAATCCATTGGCTAGAGCTCTTGTTAATACAAGAAATTCATCTCGTCTCCGACGCAATGATCGTCCAGCCCTACTTTTAACTTAGACGCCCTTCTTTCACTTGTGGGAAGGGCAAATAGGTGTGTAGATTTAAGAGTTGAAACCTTTTTGTTAGTCCTATAATATTAGGAGATTCAAAATGAAAGTGAAAAATAAAAGCAAAAAAAAAAAAAAATGTTATCTGAAAATACTAATGTCGGATTGTCATATCGAACTCTCAAACGTTCGAGTGCCTTTTAGTAATTCTCGGAGGCGACCTGTACACTGACCCGGCTAACAACTCTAATCGGCCCATCGTATGGTTGTTTTAAGGGTGTTCGTACTTTGTCTTCTCGTACAAAGACAAATGTAAAGTTTGCCATAAAACATTTCGGCTGATGTTGCGTCGAGATCTTCCTTGTATGGAGGCCCAATACTAGCATTGGAAATGCGCCGGATCAATCCGTACCTTACCATTTGATTGCAGTCTGCATAGTACAATGGAACCGCTCAATTATTCCGTTTGCTTGAGCGTGGTATGGCGATGAACGAATTCGTTTGTTGCCAAGCAATTTTGAAAGTTCTTGAAACAATTTTGATTCAAATTGCTTACCTTGGTCTGTAGTGAATATGTGTGGAATACCATAGTGCGATATCCAACAATTAAATTTTGCTCTAGCGGTCGTCACGGCGGTGATATCGGCTATTGGATCTGAGATTGGCCATCTACTGAAGCGATCGATACCTACAAGGCAATACCTAAATCCTTTTGAAAGTGGCAATGGCCCTACCAAATCGATGTGAATGTGTTGAAAACGTTTGTTCGGTGCGTTAAATGCCTGAAGAACTGTTTTGTTGTATCGACTGATTTTGAATCGTTGGCTTGAAATGCACGTTTTGACCATTTTTGGAATGCCTGCTCTCACCAGGTCAAACAAAAAGTTCCGAATTAAATGCTTTGGACGAATGCTCGCGCTTGTTTCGTTGAGACGTCACGGTATAGTGTTTGTCTGGTCCGTTTGTACTATGCACCCTCTACCTTCGATCATGTGTTTAAAATGTGTGATTGCTTAGTTCATGATCGTAAACGCTATATCATTTTTGATTTTCAGACAATCATTTCAAGTAAAAACCCAAGTGGCTCGACATGTCCGTTGTTCGCCTGATATAGGGCAGCCCATACCGCAAAATTACTAGCATCCACTAAAACTACCAATTTAGCATCTGCCGTTGGATGCACTAACGTTACTGCTTTAGCGACATCCTCTTTGCACTGTTTAAAAACCTCGAGAAATATGATTTCCTCGCTAGCAATATTGCATTTCGCCATGTTGATTTTGATGCGGTATTGTCTTAAGCATTCCAAAACCATACGGAGAAGCTTTTCGTGTTGTTGGATGTTCACGGATGCTATGCAAATGTCGTCAATGTGCACAACAACGAAGTCAAAATCGTGAAACACCTGCTTCATGAATCTTTGAAACGTTTGGGCTAACGTTGAATTAAAATAAGCCAAAAGCGGTGATTATTACTGTTTTTCGGCGGTCTTCGATTGGTATCAGATTGTTAGCTCGTTCGAGATCCAATACTGAAAAGATCCTTCTTCCACTTAGTGTTGATGCGAAATCTTGTATGTGCGGTATCGGATAACGATCTGGTGTTGTGATGGCATTGAGACGTCCATAATCGCCGCATGGTCTGTAGTCGTCGTTCTTTTTTGGTACCATGTGTGACAGACTCGCCCAATTCCTGCTGCTTGTTTGGCAATTACCAAGTTTGAGCATCACGTCGAATTCTTTCTTAGCAATCGCTAACATTTTGAACGTGCTTCTGACAAATAGCTCAGTTGTTTCATCAACCAGTTTTAAGTTGGACTAACAAACCACAGGGTGCCAAAAAATCAGCTCCTATGATTGCCTGAGTGATGTTTGCGACTAGAAATTCCCTAAGTGCCGATGTGTATGAATCAAGTCGATTCTGTGTCGATCAAATATTGCGTTTTGCATTTAGTGTCAGTGAGAAATAGACGGCAAGTTGAACTATTACTAGTTGGTCGTCAATGGCGAAGCGGTTTTTAGTTTCCCAAAGTCAATGGTTGTTGCTCATTCCTTTTGTTAAATTCGCAAGAATCAGAGCATTTACGTGCTTTCATACCAAATTTGCGGTGCTAGTAGTAAAATGGTTGTTTGGAATTGTTACTCGGTTGTGAGCGAGAACGATTTTCCCAATGTCGTGACTTTTTTTGCTGTGCCTTCAAGTTAGTAATCTCCTTCCGCAAAGCTATGATTTCATCCTGCAAAGGGTTGGTGATTATTGATACTGACGGGAGTTTTATAACCTTCATCATCTTGTCCGCATGATTGGCCCATTGCGCAGAATCGCTTGTGGCGACCGCAACGACCGCTCTAATACCCTCTGGCAGGCCTTATAGCTACAGTAACTTCAGAACTTCATCGCTTATTGATTTATCGGCCAGATCTTTCATTTTTTTTTAGCAATTGCGATGACTTTTCGTCACCAAGTTCGATCTCATTGATGAAGCACTGCAATTTGCTTTGAATCGGAAAATTAATTGAGAATCCGGTCTTTGAACGCCTCGTACTCGCCGGTAGCTGGCGGATCACGCAGAAAATCTGTTACCATTGGTAGGTATTTTGGTATTTAACGTAGCAATTGCGTGGTCATACTTCGATTGATCAGCAACTATACTGGAATTACGAAACTGTGCTTCAAGCCCATTCTTTATGAGCGGCACTGGTTTTATCGATACACGCGCGATGAACTGCTGTGTAAGTTCCTCAACTTGTTGCTGCTGCCCTTGTTGCTGGATCATATCTCTTTGTTCCGCCATGTTTTTTCACATCACTTGTTGTCAACGTTTGATGATGCTGTTGCGCAGGTTGTGATGTATATTTGTATTTAAGACTGCGTTAACTCTTTTGTCGGAGTCACCAATTGTAAATTTAATTATCGTTTAATAAATATTCCTGAATTGTAAATTTTATTATTTTATTGATCTCGGTTTGTCGGCATCTATTATTCTTCTCCCAAGTTGTCAGCTTGTTTTTTCTTTTCGAGGTTTTCAAAAGGGTTGCCAACACTTGTGATCGGGTCATATGACGTCTTTGGTAATCCGCCACAAGCCACTTGAATGAAGTATTAAAGTTCTAATACTCTGCACATTTACCATCGAATATTGGTAACGCCAAATTAGGCAATTTCATGGTGTCTCGGCAACGATTGAGTTGAGACCATCATCTAACCTACCCTAAGTGTTCTTGAATTCTCATCTTCAAGCTTCCCGCGTATATCTCGATTGCCTTCTTCAGAACCAAGCTGCTTAATGTTAGATAGTCATAATTTGTTTGAAGTATGTTTCCAGAATTGCAAAACAGCAGTTCAGCTCCGATGGCGTGATCCTAGTAGTTCTCTGATCTCGATCTACGGTGGTGCGAATACGAGTGATGATTCTACAAATATTCGTAAGTTGTTGATTTAAAGACTCCAAATCAGCCATAATAAACCTTTTGAGTTAATTTAACTAAAAAAAAAAAAAAAAAAAAAATTAAATCAATGATTACAGTCAATAACAACACACTTTACTCTCTGATGCCTTTCGGGTGAAGACGTATATTTATTCAAGCTCTTCACGCTTCAATAGCAATATCAACAACATAACAAACAATGACAAAAATATAAAAGCAAAAATATAGTAATATAAAGTGCCAATAAAAAAAAAAAGGGTCAGGCGTTCTCCTCCGCCAAGTAGGAGACCCTCAGCAAACTAGGCGCTCACCGCAGCCTGTGTCTAGCCGCTCAGCGGCTTCTGAATCCAACGATATATAATAGCAAGCACCATCGAGCGGCCGAAACGGGAGTACTCTCTAGAGTTACTTTGAACAAGGAGAGCTCTAAGTTAACAATCAGAACACCAACTTCTACTGGATGCGCTAAACCAATTGTATTTCCAGCTTTAGAATGTGAAGAAAACCCCTCTCACCAAAACTTTTCGAAAGCTCTTACAAAGAGCAGCTCAAGACCTTCGATCAAGCAAACTGGTTTGGACAGCTACATCCGAATTCAACCAAATCGTAAGCTAAGTCCGCAAAAAAACAATATAAATAATAAGAATACTAAAATCGGATGATAACGCAGTTCAACAGAAGAATAGATTTGCTATTCTAGCCATATGCTACGTTGGTGATGCAGCGAAGAAAATCACAAGCGCAGGCAGTAGTAAGTCCAGCTTCAAGAATATTCTCACAATATGATTCTTGCAGCTGTACACTGCCCCCTCAATCTTGCGAAGCTTTGACCGAAGTTTATAGCTGCAGGTGATTATAATGCTAAACATCACTACTGGGGTTCTATACTAGTTACACCTAGAGGAAGGAAATTTCTTGGTAGTATTCTAAACGCTAAACTTGATGTTGTTTCCACATGGCAACCACATTATTGGCCAACTGATCGACAGAGGATTCCAGACCTGTTTGATTTTGGTGCCTTCAGGAGTTTAAATCGTAATGACTTAACAGCGACTTCGTCGCTAGAACTGTCCTCCGATCATTCTCCAGCTATCATAACAATAGATAGCCGTGACTACAGCAATTTAGCTGATCCGTCCCAATATAGGTATAAAATATATAAACATGTCCAAACAAACGTTTCCTTAAAGATTAATGACGAAATCTACATTCAAATAAGGGCACTGAAACAGTAACAGTTACATCTAAAAAGCGTCGATTTTCCCCTATTCGTAACATTGATGAATCGGTGGAAGGCTTAGTCAAAAAGGAAAGAGAGATAAGAAGTCTATGGCAACTGCACCGTTCCCCAAATCTTATAAAGCTTCTGGCACTGTACACAGCCAAATTACTTTGTGCTCAAAGGAAAGAAAAAGAAAGGCATATTAACGATTTCCCTACTAATCTTACTCCTACTAAACAAACACAGTATTCCTAAAGATTGTTATGTAGCGGCAGCGAGGGTCGGAAACAACGGTAATGAAGATTGTTTGTCGACAACGTCTCGTTCCAATAAATGTTTTGTCCGAGGTAAAAATAAACCTATATACAAAATTTCAGCTGTCTACCTCAAAAACTGAGGGACTAGTTCGCATACAGACGGACATGGTTAAATCAACTCGTCTCATCGAGCTGATCATAAATATATATACTTTATGTGGTTTGCGATAATGTTCCAGAGCTCCGGTGTCCACCATACATTGCGATTGGACCTCGGTGGTCAGCTAATAGGGTAGGATTTGAAGAAGGCTTTTCCTAGGCCAACAGTAATGGAGGAAGCTTCCCAATCCATCCTCTCCGGATTTCTAAAAGGGGTTGATTGCTCCTCCTGCTATTTGACATCGTAGAAAATTCTATAGTGATCTGTAAAAGAAAACTTGGTAGAAACATGCCAGTTATCAATGGGCAGAGAAGCAGTATTTGACATTAGAGTTATATCAATAACCTCTCACCGAAATCTTGTTGCAGAAGGTGGGGTTGTTACCTCTGTGACATACAACAAGATTTCCCCTCTCCTGTTTGTATTCGAACTCCCCCATAGAGAGTTATAAACATTTGCATCACACCCAGAATCACGTCATAGCTCTCCCCCGTAACCCGCTGAACAAGGTTTCTGATGCTATTTGATGGAGGATCCCTCTCTTCGTATGGTATGCAAAAGCGAGATAAAGGTTCTTAATATCCTTCCTCTCACATACTACAACATTAAGCCCAGCTCTTAAAATGGTACAGGTTCTCGACTTACCCACGATCTGTGTAAAGAATAGATGGTATACCCTATCACTCACGATTAATCTGCAACACTCTTATGTTTTTTAATAGACCTGGTTGGTGCTGGTTACCTAGGATGAAACCAATACTCTGGACCAGAGATCTTTGCCGTTATCCTTGTCTCGTGCCTGCCCTCTGACGAAGGATCATCAGTGCCCAGATCAAGATTCTGGCCTGTAACCAGGCTCAGCTTGGTTTTATCCTCTATAGAGGCGGTACCCAAATCGTGATCATGGTACGTTCTGGAACTTGCTCTGTCGGTACCAAGTCCAGCTTCGCACCAGGCCTCAATTCACCAACATTGATTACTGTGTCCTTGAGAAACTGTAATGGTTACACGTTAACACAAGCCACGACCTTGGTACCTTTAATTCATTTGATGCCACGGAACTTACAAGAAGGGGTTCTTCTTTCGCACCATGGCCTCGTTTATAGCCTTCATAATCACTGCCTCCAAGATCAGCCTATTACCCGTTGAGAGCTTCCCTTCCGGTTCGCTTCTGTCCATAATGACAGCTTGGAGTTCAGGCTCATCACTTAAGCTACCCAGTAGATCCTCCGGTCTTTGGCGCTTATTCGCTGACACCTTCACCGAGTCATCAAACTTCTGCCTCTTGCCAGAGCTCCTGCTACCCTACTTGCCGTCCACTGACTCCTTTCTGGAAGCATTGGATAACGTGCCAGAAGCCGAAGTAGCCATCCATGCCGTATCGAAAGCCGTCTCTGCACAAGAAAGGGCCTCACTGGGTTCGACGTAGACACACTAACGCTCAATACCGGCGTTGCTCCGGATAGTTACCAAAGGGCCTGCCCCTTTAACAGCCTCAGTTGCACAGAGCGGCAGATTTGCCGCAATGCTGTTAAGACGCTCGAATCGGCGCATGTTGCATTAATGCTTCTTCTTGAGTGCCCGCTCCTTCGCTGTTAACGATTTTAGAGTACGCTAGATTAATAAGAAACTTAATCGACGACCTATGACCAGCTCGTTGGTTGCGAAGGAGTGCGCCCTTTCCAGAAAGGGCCATCACTTGTGGACTCGCCCTGCATGGAAGGGCTGCACTATTGAAGATGACCGTAGAATCCACCTCATCTTTACCGCTAGAATTCTCCAGCGCTAAATTTATTAAAGCAAAATTTTAAATGGATGCAAATCTTGTATTGAATTTAAAATAAAAACAAATAAGAAAGTGAAAAGAAAGAATAAAATATTGGGTATGTAAACCCTTAAAACAAAAATAAGAATAAATAAATAAATATAATAAATAAAATAAGTAATAACAAATAAATAAATAAATTATAATTAATAAAATCTACGAGCATATATATAAAAATCTCGTTTCACGGGGTTAAAACAAAAACTCCTGCGAAACGACTCAACCGAGTTTTTTGTTATATATTTAGATTTATTTTTTTTAATTTTCTATCCCCACATCCCAGTTTTTAATAGCGATAATTGTATTTTCGTATGAATAATTCCAAATAATTAAAGACAAATCGATCAAGTTACCTTCGTCAAATATATCAGTAATAAATATCCCAATATTAATACTCCATTGATTATTAAAAATCATTTCATATTAGATTTAACCGTCGTGTCACTTTCACATTTCATTCTGCATTTGTTATGTATCACAAGGAAGTGATTATATTATATTACAAGAAATTTATACGTGTTTTGTGGCTGTGACAGTTTGGCACACCGTTTTCCATCATCAAGTACAACAATTTGGTCTATTTGTGCGTGTGTTAAAGTGAATAACAGTCCAACAAGATAACGAAAAGGAGTGTGTCAATATTGTGATCGTTCTCTCTCAGCATAAAGTTCTGTTACTAATGGCAACGCAGAAACAGACTACAATGAAAGACAATAGAAGCATTCACGCAACGTGGCAAAATTGGTAAACTTGCAAACTGGAAAACAAAGTGACCTGCATACAAAAAATAAGTGAGTGCTGCCAACTTTGTGAATTTATTATGAGTTGTCATGTCTGCCCAAAAGTCAAATGTTTTACAAATTTAGTAATAAATAAATAGTTTAATTTAAATAGCAATTGATTTTTCACCGATTTTTGAGGCGGCGTAGCAACGCGCGCCGGGAAATCTAGTATACTATATATAATAGATTACAATTAAAATCTACTGTTTTGTTCTTTCGCTTCAAGACAAAAAAACTAGAAAACATATAGATTAAACAGCAACGCTTACAAGTAAGAAAAGTCTATCTTAATCTACAGCTTTTAACGAAACAAAAGCCGTTCTTTTAAGTTTGGATATAAAAAGAAGTCACTGGGGATCAAATCTGGTGAATACGGTGGATGTTTTGGTCATTCATAATAATCATTTTCAAAGAAGGACGTTTTGTCTTGATTTCATCAACCAACCGGTGCAATAACGATGCATAATACCAGTTTTTGTTTTTTTTTTTTTTCCGCAAGTGATCAGTGTAGATGATAAAAAACTTCGGAGCCCATTCGACTTTAAAAATCTCCTGTTTTGACTGTTCCTTTGTGTCTTGTAATGTATTCATGTTTTGTGTACAGTTATTTATCGGCGCAGAAAACAAAAACCACAAGATTCCATCTATTCTACTGAGAGCAAAAGCGGCATTCATCTTGACGAGACTTTTTTCATATCCAATTTTTCGTGCAAAATTGAAACCACTGTACCTTACCTGTAGCCTCAATTATTTCGCACATTTTCAATCATCGATAACTGAAAACGATATCTTGGATTTTCTCAATAGTTTCTTGGATGGCCACCTCCACTGGACGTCCCGAAAGACGTTTATCACTTTGAACCTCATTTACCCAATTGTAAAAAGTTGCAAACATAGGAGCAGATGTGCCATGAACCTCATCAAATTCAACTTTGGTTTCTTTCAGAATAAGTTAATTCTTTTATTTTATTTTATTGACATCAAACAAAAGTTAATCTTTCTAATTTTAAGTTTCTGTGTTAACTGAACTTAACCAAGAACCGCTTTTTTCAAAGTCCTGTTTTTTCTGCCCGTAGTAACTGTTTTCAAAGATGGTGCAAAGTTGAAAGCGCTACCATACGCAGTGTTTAAAAAGTTGATATTTCAGTGTTGGGTGTTAACTTATCCCCCTTTAAGTGCGAGCGTCCTTGGCAATGCAATTTTCTCGTTTTCAGGCTATTTTGGTTTTCCATGAAAGCCACGAAAAACTGCGATGCACTGAAGTGGATCCCGATGAATGTAACGATTGCTGGAAGAATGCTTGGTGTTAGAAACAGGTGATGATGATTATAGGGACTTTGATTGTGTTGGTTTTATCTTACAATATTTTGTTCATAACATTAACACAACATTGTTTTTTTCTTTTGTTGTTTTGATGTTTGCAATATTTAAGTTTTTGTGTGTTTTTCCTTTCTTTTTTTTCTTATCTTCTTTGTTTTTCTTTTCTTTTTTTCAATGATAACAATAATTCTAATTTTAGTGGACAATTATCACAGAATAATCATATTATTTTTAGTGAACAATAGCAATAATGTTAATTTTAATGATTAATTCAAATTTTTTATATTATCTTTGTAAACTAATTTCCCTGATTGTGCTTTTATAGTGGTATTTTTATTTTCGTGACTATTTCTTTTTTATATCTTGGTGTAAATTTTAATCCCAACCTTTTATTTATTTTAACATAAGTTTCTTCCCCTGGTTCGTATTGCTTAATGGGCTGTTTGTTTTTATTATTGTATGATACGAGATTTTTATGTATATAGATTTAATTTGAATAATACTTCCTTTCTATTTTGCTCTATTATAGTGGGATCGTTTATTGTCACTCTACAAAAGGGGTCTATTGGTTTCTGCTTGGTGACTGAATGTACCGTTGCATTGTATCCTTAAATAAGATATCTTCAAAGCTCATTTCCCCATGATCTCTCCTCAAATATCTCATTATCTCACTCAGAGTAGAATGGGAACGTTCTATCAATCAATTGCTAGTGGAAGCGTATGGAGGAGTGGTATGCACTAAAATTCATAATTAAAAGGCCATCATAAGTTCGTGCAATGCAGCTTTCAAGTCTTCTGAAGATCTTTATTTGACAATTCTAACCTGTACATATTTTGAGAATTTGTCCAATGCTCAAAGTGTTCTATTTGCCCTGGGTATTTCGGAATAGGAATAACTTGAAGTTTTCCTTTTATTGGGTGTCTATCATATTCGACTTCCTGATATGTTGAGCACACTTTAGTTATTGCATTGACCTTATCATTTACGAGAAAAAATTTTTGTCAAGAATCTGAATCTTGTTTTCAATAGAATTGTTGTGTGCCCTTCTGTGTTCTTTACTGACTATTTTCTCTTACTGACTATTGGATGTTATGTCTTGAACTCTTTTTTGGGTAAACCTATTTTTTTAGGAACTGAAATGTATTGGATAGCTATCCTGTATCATTCCCATGATATGCTCGGGAGTAAATAAACCATTAACATTTTTAACACCAATCTTTGTTCCAAGATTTTTATGAGATCTTTTTCGGTATAGTTTGGTTTTGTGAAAATATGTCTTTTCTAATTAGGAAAAGGTGTTTCAAAAGAATGGATGGCTTAGGATAGAGTTTGCTGTAGACGGGGTTATCTGTTAACAGCGTTAAACTGTTTGAGAGTATCATTGCCTAAGATACTATTGGAAGGAATTTATTATCGGTAAAAGAAAAAAATTTACTGGAATGTCATGTAAACCAAAAAGGTGTGTTGGGTTATTTTTGTCCGATCTCCAACAGAATTCTCACAAAAATTTTGCTCATTTTCATTAGGATTTCGTACTAAAGTAGGCTGGATATAATCCTTGGTTTGACCCATTGTCTATTAGAAATTTTAGTTCATTGCCGTGTGGGATCTATGTAATTTAAATGCATGTCTGAAGTGTCAATAGAGTTTGGATTTATATCCAAGTTTTCGTCGGTGAAAATTTTTGAAAATTGGTCTGCAACTTCCCACATACTCTTTTGTTCGCAAGTGAAAAGGTATTTCTTATTATTCGTCATTGTATGTCTCACACTGTATCTCACGTTCATGTTTTTGTTCAATGCATGGGGTGTGTACAGTGCTTGTGTTTATGTGAAACTTTTTTTTTTGTGGTGCTTTGTCATACTCGAAACCGGAAGGACGTTTAGTAAAATCTTTTTTTGTTCTACCCATATAATTCACATTTCTTATCTGTGTTTTGAGTCAATATCCATGGATGTAGAGCTAAGTTGTTGTTTAGGTACAAAAGGTCGTGGAGGTGTATTGTATTGTGGTTGTGGATTTTTAAAGAATTGTGATTGTTGTGGAATATTTCGCGGTAGCAATCTTGAGGAATATTGTTAATTTAATGGAGATTGGGCGGATGGTAAAGGTTTGGTTGAAAGTTACGCCATTTTGTGTATGTTGACTATTATCATACCCGTAAGCCTGTCTCAAATTGGAATTATCCTTTATTCGAATATCCCTAGAGTTCCTATAATTTTGATTTTTTTTTTTTGTTTGAAGTTGCAATTACTGATTGTATTTCCGTGGTTGCTATATTCAGGGAATTAAGCATTAATGATTTTACCATATAGATGATATGGTCATGTTTTTTTTGTAATAGTTTATCTAAAATTTTCACTGTTACTTAATTCTAGTTTTCTGTTTCTTAAATAATTAATTTAAATAAAAATAATAATTAACTAATATTAATGTAGTTTTAAAACAGTTTTTACTGGTTTTCTGTTCACTTAATACTACACACACTGTTTGTTCAACTACTAATTAAATTATTGTTACGTACTTCTAATTTATTATTACTTAAATAATTTCAACTTCTATAAAAAAAAATTTGTATTTCGACACTCTCCACAGAGGCTGGTTGGATGATTTCCTTTTTTGTCCATTGTCCTGTCACCCAAGAGCCTTCCTCACGTGATCCCCTCGGACGGACACAATAGTGCGGCGATAAGTACGATAAAGTTTTTTTATTTAAAACAACAGAAGGTCTGTGTGGTTCTTAGAGGCACTACCCACTGATTGCTATTTTAAAGCCTTGTTTATTTAGCTTTAAGCCGGTCCCTGCTCCGGCGCCAGTTAATTCTTTTATTTTATTATTAACATCCAACAAAAGTTCATCTCATTAATTCTATGTTTCTGTCTTAACCGAAATTAACCAAGAACAGCTTTTTTCTCTGTCCGTAATAATTGTTTTCAAAGATGGTTCCAAGTTTAAAGTGGTACCATTCGCAGTGTTTTAAAAGTATTTGTAGTGTTCTTATTTCGGTGTTGCTATTTCGTTGATATTTCAGTGTTCGGGGTTAATTTATATGTGGCATCTCTTGGCAGCTCCTTTAGAATCCTGTGGCAACCCCAATGATCAGATGGGGACAAGAAAACGAGCTTTCCAACCCTAGCTTAAGATCATTAATTTTCGTGTTAAGTCACCTAGACACGATACAATTTGATTCGTCAAGCATTCGTGTGTAGCGTACGACATAGGTCAAGGCCAAGGTCATTAATGTTCTTATTAGAAAAACTTTTTTATTTATAGTTCGATTAAACTAAAATTTGGACATTATGAGTTTCTGGTCCATATCCACCAACCAAGTAAATTTCAGATCCTAGGGCTGCCAGGAGGGGTACCTCCCATACAAACCACCATTTAAATTAACATGCATTTCTATCGAAATGAAATTTTAAAACTGTAAGTGTTTGACCCATATACATTAGCTACTAAAATTTCAAGACCCTCGGACCCCTACTCAAATTCATGTACTTATTAGAAGAACATTTTTGTATAATATTTTATGCTATCACCTTGAAATGTGAACACAATAAGTTTCTGATTCATATTCATTACCCATGCAAATTTCAAAAACCCTAGGATAACTGGATCGTATAGCTCCCATACAAAAACCGTTTTCTAGGGGCTGCGTGAAGAGTGTTACATCTTCGGCATAGTCGAAGATATCCTTCTTTCTGATTTTGAAATCCGATTATATTGTAAAAATCAAATTAAAATATTAAAGATAAATAATATTTGTAAAGTAATCGTGTAATATTTTTTGAATTATATTGAATCGCTGCTATCCTATTGCATGGCACGATTTGAACTTCCGACACGAATCACTTCGGATCGCAGGCAATTTAAATCTTTTGTACACGCTGAACTTATGACCACGATTGGGTCAACACACTTGCGAATTACTCCCTATCATCCTCAAGCCAATAGACTTGTCAAGCCTGATATTTGCAGCTCACCAACAATGCTTGTCTACGGCTGTACGCTAAGGATACCAGGCGAATTCTTTTGTTCACCAAAATCTGCACAATCTTCTAGCGAAACTTTGGCAGAGTTTCTGAAAGCGATGCAGAGTCTGTGCCCCACAAGATACCGAAAATTTCCAATTCTGCACTGCTGCGATCGTTGTCACACGTTTTCGTTCGCAACGACTCATTGCCCCCATCGCTGACGCCACCAGGGTCGAAGAGTGAACATTAACATCGATCGGTTAAAACCACCTTTTACGACAGCAGATGAGGCAGCGGCGTAAGGCTTATGTAGTTACCAACAAGTATCGACAAAAGCTGATGTGTCTAGTCGGATTGTTACTTTCAACAATGTGGCCACCAGTTTTGTCTAGGAGGTGGCAATCCTTTGCACTATACTGTGGCAGCTCATTTAGAATCCAGTGACAACCCCAATGATCAGATGGGGACAAGAAAACAAGTTTTCAAGCAATACCTTAAAATCAATGCGTACGTACGTGTCAATATTTTAAGCGCGGATTATATAACGCATCTTTTTGAAATCCGATTGTAACAATTTAAAATATTAAAAATAAATATTCAGGGTCTTCACGAGTTTCCATAAACAGACGCGATGCTTAAAAAATTCAATAGACGCAATTTATGCAAACTCGAAACGGGTGGCAATGTATGATTGTTTAGTTTGTGATTCATTTCAATAAACTTTCTGTCATAAATTTCCATATTGGTATTTACACTTGATAAAAAAAAGCTAATTGGAGTCTTCACGAGATTATGGAAATTGCATAAACAAACGCTGGATAAACACGATTGTTTCTTCGGCCGAATGGGTCATGTGGCCACTTTTCCGCTTGAGCAATGTTGGACGGTAAATTCAGAGTGGTACACGACCATTTGTTTGCCGGAAGTCTTCAGAGAAATTCGCAAAACCAACCGCCAAAGACAATCCATCATAACAATGTGAGCTCTCACACATATCATCAAACAGGTGAATTTTCACGATGGTAAAATCTAATATAAAATAAATGTATATATAATTTCGGCAGTAATTGTCAAAAATTTGCAAAAATAATAAGTCATTTATTGCCATTTAATTTACGCAGAGTTGCCAGACAATTAATTGCAAAATGGTTTTGTTTTTTTTTAATAAAAAAAGATCTTACAATGTGTGTTTGCGAAAGAGCAAAACGAAATAAGTGGAAAGAAAAAGTGAATTTTCATTGTTGTTATTAACGTAACTTCAGGGAATCAGAGGGAGAGAGATTGGGTGTACATCAACACAGCACGCCGACTGAAGCATAGAAGAAAGTCTTAACAAGCGTTTTGAGAGATTTTATAAATCAGAGCAATCAAAGCAAAAGATGGCGTAATTACCATCCATACCTTATCCCTTTTTCAAAATGAAATGAGTATCAAAAGCTAGCAAAAAATACGTTAAAGAACTTTTTGTTTCAGAAGTGAGAAAAATAAAAGAAGAACAAGAAGATGAAAAGCGGTCCCAACAAACTAACTAATGAAAAAAAGGAAAAGACTGAATATGTGGCTGAAGAGTCTGATTCTTCAACAGACAGTGATAATGCCAATACTACAATAGACTTGGAAACACTACAATATTAAAAAGATGAAAACAATACTTAAACAAATATCCGAGTGTAAAATAAAAACTATTCCTTAAATATAATACTTGCTTACCAAGTTCTGCTCCTGTTGAATGACTATTTTCGTTTGGTGGAATGATTATGATGCCACATAGACGGACCATGAAAGATGAACTCTTTGAACAAATATTAGTTTTAAAATCTGTGAAATATAGCCGAACGCCAAAGTTGCCGCTCTTTTCTATGTATTATTTTAAGTCTACTTAGGATTAGTACAATTATTAAAATATATAAATATATATACAAAACCACATGGAATGACTGAAATTTTAACAGTAGATTGTGATGGACAAACTTAAAAAAAAAGTTATCGATGCTAGTTGCGCGATATCTCAGATTTTCTAAAGACGGATCAACCCACGTAACTAGTTGAATTGGGCCTTGGGCAATGCAAATTATTTTAGTAGCGCACAGAGTGATTGCAGATGCATTGCTTATTCCATGAAACTGTGTGACAATTTTCTTTTAAGCCTTGTTTTCTAAGCGCTTCAGTCAATAAGACTGTTGATATGCAGGCTTACCCTTTCCATCAAGACTTCGCATATCTCTACAGTAACAACTGAAAATTGGGTTCTACAATATATTGTTGTAACATGAGCAACTCCATAATTCATACAAGTACCTTGTAGATCGGGTGCACGGACTACTTGTCCAAAAAACTTTACTGAGAAATATGTAAACATTGTAACTACAATTTTATCACTTCCCAACTACCCACGCTTCTAATAATTAATTCTATACCAGGTTGATAAGTTGATCATATATACATATATATATATATATAAATATACTGGGCCTCGCGCAACAACCCAAGTAGAAAAATATTAGGTGTTAATGTTTATTTGAATTTCGAGCTTCACGCCGCATAAAATTCACGTCGCGACACTCACGCACTCTTGCTCATACAATTATTGGCAAGTCACGTGAAGGCTAAAGTTGATGGCTTAATAATAAAGAATAAATATTCTAATTATTCTTGATTGCACCCGAGATGTTTCTCGTGTTAAACAGTTTTCAATTATTATAAGATTTGTTGATACAAATACAGAACATTTTATTGGTTTTTTGGCCGTTGATAAAACTGCAGCTGAGAGTTTGACTAATTATATTCTTACAGAGTAAACATTAAACTGCTGGGTATACCATTGCAAAGCTGCATAGGACAAAGCTTATGACAATGGAGCTAACATTTAAAATTAAAACATATATAATCTAATTTCTTATTTTTTGCCCGATCGAAGTCACAACCGAAATCCGATTTTAGGAGACAAAGCATAGAAACTAGATGGGAATGTAGAGTAGAATCGGTAAAGTTCGTTAAATATCAACTGAGCGATATATACGATGCTTTGAGTTATAGTTGCGTCTGCAGATTTTCGAGGTTAAAAATTATTAAAACATATTTGAAAATATGTTTTCATATGTGGGTTCGCCTGTACTCAAGTGTGTCCTCCATTCATTTGAATTTCACTTAGCAAGTTTTTTCCCTTAGTGTTTGTCAGCCTTGATCCCCAGTTTACATGTTTGGTATTGAAATCTACTGCAGTGATGAAATTTAAATTGAGCTGTTGAGATTATATGTCTATGTGGGCAATAAATATCTGCAATTGTAAATGTTTCATACTTGTCTTCCAGAAGCAATTTGGTAGTTTTTGAGTTCAACGTGACGTGCATTGTTTTTAATTATGATAGTAGAGCCACCATGTCCTGATCCATTCGGGTGGTTTGCTCTAAATATTTATATGCAAAAGTTCTGATTATTTGTGCAATGAGTTTCAGAGATGAGTGTTATGTCAATTATGTTTTCATTTAGGAATAGTTGAAGCTCTAGAGTATGTTTGTGCAGTCCCTTTGCATTCCAAGCAATTATTCTTAGCATATTGACTATTTCTGACAAGCTTGTTTACCAGGAGTGCTGTTGAATCAATTGTTTCATACTGTTTTTAAGTTCTGCAGTATCGTCATTTGTCATGGCGTTATTTTTGTTTTGTTGGGAGGAACTTCTGTTTATATTCGGATTATCAGTAGAGTCGAATGATTGCGTGAGACTGCGAGGAGGAAGCTGCAATATGCGAATAGCTTACGCCATTATCCACTTTGCTGGAGGTTACGGGCATTTCCTGAAATTTTGTCTTATATGTCAATATTTTGGGTCGAAGAGTATGAAACCGTTGGATTTTGAGTGTTTTTTTTTTTATTGTTTGTTGCCTCCATTGACAGTCGATTGTTTTATGTCTCCCGCGCATTTCACACATACTGCTATAGTTTCGGTTGTGTTCATATTTTTGTCCACTTATTGTGGGGGCTTCAAATTAGATTTTGGTGTGATGTAATGTAGATATATTAAAAATGTTTTTGTTGGTTGGGCTGCTTTGAAAATAGAGGTAGTGGTTTATTGGTTGTTTATTGTTGAATATTGTACAATATATATTTATAACTTCGTGGCCTAATTCTTTTAGTTCGTGATTTATATCACCGACGTCGGATAATTGATGAAGGTGTCTCGGCATTACTTTAAACCCACATTCGTCTTAAGGCTTAAATGTGTAATATTTAGTGTCTTTGGATCTTATTGTTATAACTTTGCTATAAAAGGGGTCCTCCAATTGGTGTTTTTTGCATTTTGTACTTGTGTGTGCGTATTTGTAGCAGGCGTAACTGTCACAGATTTGACCAATGACGCGTTCGATGCATGCGTGAAAGCCTTGTTGTTGTTGCGATCATAGGATTGGGTGTTAGTAGTTGTTGTTGAGGTACCTGCATGCGATGACATGATCGGAGCAGTTGTTGATTACGCTGTTGTTGTTGTTGATGCTGTTGTAGTAGTAGATGTAACTAATGTGCTTCGTGTTGAGTTTGTTGTTGTTGTTGAAACAGTTGTTGCTGGTGTTGTATAAAGAGGAGTTTGCGGGGATCGGCACTGGGCGCTAATGGTACTGTGTTTCTGGCGGTTATCATGTTAGCAGGAGAACAAGGAGTTTCTCTGCGCTCAGATGTTTTATTTTTGATAAAACTGAAGATTAATTTTTGTTGGTGTGAAGAAAGGAACGAGAAATATGTACTTCTGGTTGCCTTTGTTGGTGACCAGTGGTCATATTGGCGCTTTGACTTTTTATCATTATATTTATATAGTTTTAATTCCAATTATCACATAGAATATATTAGATACTTATGGAAAAGTGAATTAATGTTGTATGCACATGAATTTTCAATTAAAACAATTGAAGATGTAAGGTTTTTTTTTTCTCACGCAGAGCTTATTTTTATGTCTTCAATATTCGAGAGATGAAAGAAAGGCATCTTCAATTATGCCGAATCTGCAGTACTCTTCACTTATTGACAACGCGTTTTTTTTTTTTTTTTTTTTTGTATTCATTATAAAAAAAATTTGGTATCTTTTTAACACTTAATGTAGTAATTACATACTAGAAATAATTGGCAATACAACAAAGCACATTTTGAAAAATGAATTAATTATTTTGGGCCATTTTATATAAAAATCTACTATAGAACAGCTCGATTATCTTATAAGAATATGTACTTAAATAAAATAATACAAATTCAAGTGAGCCGTTCTTTAGTTATAAATGGTGTAA
>JBANCV010000428.1:0-20586 GCA_037040105.1 Amiota albilabris | reverse complement strand
TTACACACTCGGCTAACAAAGAATTGGAATTCTAGTTACGAACGCACGATATAAGTTTGCTAGATAATCATTATTCATTATTATCTTATAAGAATATGTACTTAAATAAAATAATACAAATTCAAGTGAGCCGTTCTTTAGTTATAAATGGTGTAACACACAACTTTTGAGGAGTTGCCTTACACACTCGGCTAACAAAGAATTGGAATTCTAGTTACGAACGCACGATATAAGTTTGCTAGATAATCATTATTCAACAAATGCATATGTGAGTTGACGATAAAGGGCTGCTGTTTTGAAGAAGAATGAAATAGTCAAAGCAGCATAAGTTAAGGTGGATGTGTGATTATTTGTATGAGCATTTTTAGTCGTAACAAAATTCGTAAAAACGCTTGATTTTGTCATCGCTAAAAAAAAAAAAAAAAAAAAAAAAAAAAAAACGGTATCTTTCACTACGCCTAAGATGTTATACTCTTCAGGCATCCGCTAGAAATAGTTTTTGCTCTCTGTTACAGTTTGAGTATCAACAAAGAACACAGTTTAAGTGGCACTTTATTGTACAATTACTTCTTATAAGTTTATCATTTGATATTTACATGGTTGATGGATATGGAACAGAAACTAATAGTGTTCAAATTTCAGTTCAATAGTTAAAAAACAAAAAACTTTTTCTATTAAATTAAATGTATTTTTACAAGCTCATAATGTCCAAGTTCGATCGAACCATAAATAAAAAAGTTTTTTTAATAAGAACTTTGGGGTTTGTATGGGGGTAACCCTCCCTGTGGTCCGATTCGGCTGATTCCGACAAATGTGTAGCGTATGGTAAAAAATTTCAACTCTCTAGCTCAAAAACTGAGAGACTAGTTTGTATACATACTTGTCTCGTCGAGCTCATCAAAAATATACATATATACTCCATGGGGTCTCCGAAGTCTCTTTCTGTCTGTTACAAACTTCATGATAAAATTTGCAAATCACAAGTGCAATAATACGAGATCGCTCCGCCCGCTATGCTATCGTGTTTCCCGCTTTGTAGAAATGGCAAGTGATACCTAGCCTCCTACTAACCTTGAAAATAATTGCTGGAGCTATCGGGGACCTCCAAATTATACTTTTTACGCCTAAGAAGATATCGCGATGTAAGTGTATTTCTGGTAAAATGAGTGTGTCAAAAATAAAGAGGTTGTGATTTGGGATTGGTTTGAAATGGAAGCTTTTCTATCTGTTTATCTATTAGAATAAAACCTCTAATAGTGGTTAGGCTTGCACTAAAATCACTTTTCATACTCTTCACGGGAATGAATAGTATTAAAAGTTTGTCATGAAGTTTGTAGCACACAAAAGGAGTCATCGCAGACCACATAAAGTATATACATCTATTTGTGATCAACTCGATGAGACGAGTTATCTAAAGAGCTGAAATTTTGTACATAGGTTTCTTTTTACCATGCGCAGTACATTTGTCGGAACGAGCCAAATCGGACCACAGGACGCGATACCCCCCATATAAATTCTCTACTCAAATTCATGTTCTTATCAGAAAAACGTTTTCGTTTCTTGTGCTATCAAACGGAAATTTGAAAACTGGAAGTGTTTCACCTATATACATAAGCTACACAACTTGCTCGAATTCATGTTCTTATTAGAAAAACTATTTTGTTATTTATGCTTAAAATTTGGACAAAATAAGACTCTGATTCCTTCTTTCTGGTTTCCTTTATCTTGGCAACCAAGTCTTGCATATTTGAAGCGTATTCTGAAATAAGTCGTCCGTCCGCGCTACTAAGTACACTTTGTGTTCGGCCTTTCATTTATTTTTATTTTAAGAATCATTTCAAATTTGTTCGTTCTTTATATACATTTCTCCAACATATTGGCCAGCACCCTTATAACCTTTTATTTTGTCTTTTCTTCCTCTGTTAAAGGTTTCCTTCAAACGACTTTACTAAATTTTAATATTACATACTAGAGTCGCGGGTTCAATTCTCGTTTAAAGTCTGGTCATGCACTTTTCTAACACATTCTTGTTTATCTTTTTCCTTGCGCTAAAGGCGTCTGTTGCTAATGCTCATAAAAATAACTAGGTTTAATTTACAATTATAATCCTTGGCCTAACAAATAAATAATATTTTAAAATTAAATAGTCCATATTTACTGTTAACAGCGATTTCACAAAAGAAGAGTTATAGCCTTTTTACAGTGAACTGAATCAAGGTGGATTCACTTTTTCTGTTACAGTGGATATTTTGAATCATGAACAACTGTTTTTCGTTTTGGTTATACATTCAAATGAAATTAAAATATTGATAAAAATTTGCCTATTTTGTTTGTCGAAAATGGTATGCAAAAAGGCAGAAAATGCATAACACTAAGACGAGTGACTATTTTTAATTTTAGAATCAAAACGTATCCATTCTTAATTCGACTATTGGTTCGAATCACATGCTACAACATTTTGTAATACAGCCCCTAGAACACGTTTTTTGTCAGACACTTAAAGTATCCAAATTTCAGTTTCATAGCACAAAAAATAAAAAAGTTTTTCTTATAAGCACGTGAATTTGAGTAGGTGTATGAGAGGCTGATTCCGACAAATGGCTATATCAATTCGAAGGTAAACAAATAAATAGCTCAATATAAAAACAACTTTTTTTTTTCAGATTTTGTTCTTAAAATTTCAGCTTGTTTTTTAAGATTTTTCCCGCACTGATTAGAATAAAATATTTCTTTGAGGGAGTATGCTATTCAAGTGGCGAAATATATAAGATATTTTTTTTTTTAGTTGATTCTCGTAAAAACCTATATAAGTTCAATCGATTTACATATTAAATATATTTTATTACATTTAATATCTTGCCTTTGAATAAAGAAATATTCTCTTAAAGCCTTTCTATCGGAAAATATGTAGTTTTGAAAACAATTATGTAGTGGTGGCTATTCAAGTGGCGCGGAGTGTATAAATGCCATATAAGCAATATGTAAATACTATGTCAGTTATTGTATAAGCACAACCTCGAGATTTCATACTGCTCTTAAAGAATCATTCAATAGTGTGGAAACATTGTTAAGATTAGGAATAATTGTTTACTGTGAATTATAATTTACGTATAAAGGACAGGTCAAATTTAAGTTTATAAATAAATATTTTTTTAAAAAAATATATGAGTCTGCGATAAAACTGAGGTTAAGACTTTTTACCAGATCTTAGTTTGACATAAATATGTTCAAATTTGGAATATACGCAAAACTATTACAACTGCACACATTAAATTGATGAAAAAGGCTTTGTCGAGAAAAAGAAATTGATTTCATACGTTATGTGGTTTCATAACTTGTCAGAAGAGCAGCGTCAACCGGCTCCAAACAACTCGGGCAAGTCAAATTGCGCATGAGCCACTCATCAATACACCTCACGTGGTAAATGTGTAGACATGGTAAATAACGAATAGGTTCATCGACACAGAATTCAATCATGCAAATGACACATTCTCGAGATTTTTTTGATTTGCCATCATATGTTCCAATGGGTAGATGCTGTATAAGTCCAATGCGTTTTGCAATTTTTACTTGTTCTTCCTCTGTTAAATTACTTGCGGGACGGCTAACTGATGGAGTTGGGTAAAATATTGGCTGAATAATTGGCGACGGCTCCTAATCGAAATGTACAAATGATTTTAATTAGGTAACATTCTATTTATTATATATATCTCACCGGATATGTTGCAGAGGCCCCACTAAATGGTTCATTGGTTAAATCCTGCCCACTGTTGCTCTCACTACCGCGTAAGAGTGATATGTCGTCAGAGTTATTAATTTTTAAACAATTACCCATTTCCTTTTTCTTTTTGGCGGGGACGACCAATACTTAAACTTCAACACAACTTGTTACAGACTTCTGGAAATAAATATTGACAGTTGGTGTAATCAATGAATATAATTATATTTAGTGATTTATAATTTATGTACTCGAGCTGATGGCCATGGCAGCTAGTACCCCCTTAAGTTAATCTTCGTTTTGTAAGCTTTATTAACTTTAATAAATAAATAATTTATTTTACTTATTGGTTGAATTTTCTTATGGTATAATAATTTTGGAATTATTGTTTGAACATATCCCGCCTTTGATGAAAGTATCATTTAGTATTACGTATAAGTTTGTAACAGAATGAAGTGGAGATCTGAGACCCCATAAATTATATATATATAGAGGCCGACGGGGTTGCCGTGTCTCATGTACCAGAGACACAAATATTACTACCGTGATTTTCGCTCTTTTCACCTTATTTCGTTCTTTGCTCATTTCGTTTCTTGAATGAACAGTGCGGGTGTTATAAATATTGTAGAAGTGAAAAAAAAACTTACCAACTTTTTTTTCGTCTATTTTAAAAGGAACACAACTTCATATGCAAAAGCAAATGAAAAACTCTGTTTGCTTCAGTCTCATAATATGCACACAAGCAACAGACTCTAAAAGAAAAATCGGCATAAGTTTCATAATGTAGTACAGGAATCCATGTAAATCCAAATCCATATTCCTTTAAAAAAAAACCTGTTTTGTTTTTGGTGTTATCGAACTGAAATTTGAATATTATAAATGTCTGATCAATATTTCAAGGTCCTAGGATTACTGTATCGCATATCGCCCGGACACAACGTTGAAACGCAAATCAATATTGTAATATTTCTGTGTGCACAATTACAGGAGCGTAAGCAAAAATATTTTCTAGGGGATACGTGAAGAGCATTACAACGTTGGCATAGTCAAAGATACCCTTTCTTTTGGTTATTATTAAGGTCTTGAGACACCACAGCCAAATGTGGGCCATTGGTATGAATTGCAAGTGACCATAAATTTCATGAAATTTTAACTAAAATTAAAGATATAGAATTGACAACTCGGGCAAGAAATTGTGTGCTCTCTCCAAATACACCAAATCGATTATAAAAAATTATTCCCGACTTACTTTCCCAAATTACCAGTGACAGAAATTAATTTCAATTTCCTGGTCCATGATCTAAAAGGCAATTTTCTTATACACGATGAGTTGGTTCTGGTTTGGTTTTATTAACGTTATTCTCTGATTTATGATATATATATATATATATATATATATGTCCTTTTCGCTTTATATTATAAATGCACATTCTATTTACTAAAGTTGATTAAAAATGTTTTTATTGCATGTTAAGCTAGTTCATTAATGTCAACAATGTCATATAATTGACGCAAGAATGTAGCACTATATAAAAAACGTAAAATTAAAATTGTTTTAATCTTACCCTACTCCATAAATTTCTTTAAAAAAATATGAATTCGTTTTTCGATACTGTCATATGTTTGTATTACTGACAATTTAGAATTGGGTAGGTATGAACGATAGCACAATGCATATGCATTATTTCTTATGGGACCCATATTAGACGATCGGCTGTACAACTACATGTTGGTTAATTTTTGGTTGCACGACCGAATCGCATATTGCATAGATCTCTATAATTACATAGTTTTCCACAAACATAGAATATCTTTTAGTCACACAACGTACAGCAAGTGCCAGAAAAAGGGTATCTTCTACTATACCGAATATGTAATATTCTTTACTCAGCCCCTAAAAAAAGTTTTTTGTATGGCAGCTCCAAGTGTTCGATTCGGCTGATTCCGACAAATGTGCTGCTCATGGCAAAAATAAACATATGATTAAACTCGAATTGCAAGTCAGTAGTGATGATTGGAATCGGAATAAGAACTTCCTCACTATGGAATCTTCTACTGTGTATCGTCGCGAGTGTTTTCTCTCAACTAATCGCGTTCAGTTACATAAGGTGCGTTGCAAAATTGTGGAACCATCTGAAAATTGTTGATATCTTGAAAATCTGTAAAGTATCAAAATGTTCTGCAATAATGTGTGAAAGAACAATAATTAGTGTAAAATTTTAAGAAATACAATAAAAAGTATATATAATTTTTACTGTTACATTTGCGTTTTATTCTTACATTGAAATGAAAAACAAGATTTTATTGATCGATAAAGGCATTTTATTGACTACAATTTATTTAGTAAGGCTTCCTTTTCTTGTTATCGTCTGGAAAGTACGATTCTTCATGCTGCCAATAAAATTTTTAAGCAAATTTGATTCCAAGTGGTCCTATTCTCTCATTCCCACAAATCTATTACAGTTTAATCTATCGTCCGCATTATATGTGACAACCTTTAGCAAAAAAATCGAAAGAAATAAATGATTCACTCGTTGTGAATGACTTTCGTTAGTCAACACGTACACAACTGAATCGCGAGTCATGATTTAGTATCTATATGGCTTAAATATGCTTAATTTTCCTTAAGTATGTATGTTTTATATGTGTATGAACAGCCTTTATTTAGGGAAGTTGACAATTCGGATGGAAATTATTGTCCGTGTAAGAGGATTTTTAGAAATCTAGAAGTTGATTGGTGCCACGACGCCGTTTCATGCAACATTAATTCAATATTTTGAGAGATGTGAATTTGCTTATGTTTTGACATATATGCAAGTAAAATATCAGTGTTTTGTTTTAAAATTAAATTAGATAAACCTGCTTTATAATATGGCAGAAGAACAGACTTTAGTACTTATTCTACTTGTGGTAGTTATGCTTCTTGGTTCGTATATGGCCGGCAGCATTCCATTGGTTATGAAGTTAAGCGAGGTAAATAAAAAGGAAATTTTTTGAATATTAATTGGCATTTTATTATGATAGGAAAAGTTGAAGTCTGTTACTGTTCTTGGTGCTGGACTTCTAGTTGGCACGGCATTAACGGTTATTATTCCTGAAGGAATTAGTTCATTGTATATGAAGGATAAATTAAGCTCCATTGATGTTGTCAACACTCATACTATGCCTGCAACCATCAAACATTCTGACTATTCAAATACAGACCTCAATTATTCTCAAGCTGAGGACCATTCACGATCAATAGGTTTGTCGTTGGTTTTAGGATTTGTGTTCATGATGTTAGTTGACCAGATTTCCCAACGAAAAAGCAAAAATGATAAGAATATTACTGCAACACTTGGTCTCGTGGTTCATGCAGCTGGTATGATATATTTAAACATATCTATTAATTTTTCATTTAAAACAAATGTTATTTTAGCCGATGGTGTAGCGCTTGGTGCAGCGGCAACCACAAGCCACCAAGATGTTGAAATGATTGTGTTTTTAGCCATTATGCTGCATAAGGCTCCAGCAGCTTTTGGGTTAGTAAGCTTCCTTTTACACGAAAAAATTGACAGGCACCAGATCCGAAAGCACCTGGCAGTATTTTCAATGTCTGCACCAATGTTGACATTGCTTACTTACTTTGGAATAGGTCAAGAACAAAAGGAAACTCTTAACTCGGTAAATGCTACTGGCATCGCAATGTTATTTTCGGCAGGGACATTTTTGTATGTTGCGACTGTTCATGTCCTACCAGAACTTACCGCTGGGCATCAACACAAATCGGCAAGTTACATTCACGAGTATCGCACGATTGAAGATTCACTAAAAGATGGAGATTTAAATATTGTCGACCAACAGAATTATAATTCTCAAGGGTTAAGATATAGCGAACTAATCATTATGATTTTTGGTACTCTGCTTCCGTTAATAATTACAATTGGACATCAACATTAAAAACACATATTCTCTATGACGGACCTATGGTACATTAATGTGTATATGGTAATTTAATAAATATATTAATTTGGTAGACTGTAAATAATTTACATATTTCTAAAATAGATTTAAAATAACTCACACTTTCATCATATAAAATAAAAAACTAGAAAAAGGGTATCTTCGACTATGCGAAAACGTTTTTTTGTATAGGAGCTATACGATGCAGTAATCCTAGGATCTTGAAATTGACGTGGTTGATGAATATAGAAACTTATTGTGTCCAAATTTCAAGGGATAGCATAAATATCAAAAAAAAATTTTTTATAAGAACATTAATTTGACATAGGGGTTTGTGTGCCTCCCTCCCAGTGGTCCAATTCGGCTCGTTCCGACAAATGTATTGTCCAAGGTAAGAAGAAACATAAGTACAAAATTTCAGCTCTCTAGCTCAAAAACTGAGGGGCTATTTCGCTTACAGACCAACAAACGGACATGGCTAAATCAACTCTCGTCTCATCGAGCTGATCATAAATATATATACTTTATGTGGTCTGCGATGTGTCCTTCTATGTGTTACAAACTTAATGACAAACTTATAATACTATTCACTCGCGTGAAGAGTATAAATATGTAATGTGCCTCACAAAATTTTAAAATAATTACTAGAGTTGCGTTCTATAATATTATTCATTAATTTCATTATTTTGTGATACAAATATTATAAGAAGCTTATGATAACTAAAATGGGATGCAAATATTTGTGTATCTACAGTTTTAAGTATCGTGTAAATGTAGCGTATATTGTTGATCCAAACAAACGAAATTTTTCCCTTAAAAAATTTAAAAATGGCGCTGATGATTCTTTGGTAAAATCTACATTGAAATATCCTCCATGCATTAAAGGGATTTTATCTGATCCAAGATTTAGAATTTTAACTACTTCATAAGAATATAAAAGTAGTGATTGGTGAATGAACGGAATAATTTTGTCAATTGCCAGATTCGGAGATATATACAATGCGTATATATACCACCGGTTTTTCGTGCTCTGTAATACATTGACCATGGCAAATTTCTCCTATTCGTCTGTAAGTACTTCAGATGATAGTGGATAATTGACGTTACTCTCCACCGAGGGTGCTAACATGTAAGCCTCAGCGACATGCACACAAATTAATATTCGAGATCGGGGTCTAGTAGGGCACACACAAATGAAAAGCATAAATAAAATTTGCTCACTCCATGAACACAAATATGATGGAAGAGAAGAGCGAAAATTATTATTTTAATTACGCACACAACGTTGTGCACAAATCCAAACAATAGCAACTACCCGCGCACTTCTCTTCTTCATAACGCGTATTGAAAGAGAGAACTCTTTTATATGTCTCACTCGCAACAACAACAACGACGCAACACATACAAAGAGAGAGATGGAGAGAAAGCAACGTCGCCTTGTTCGTAAACTCTTGGTAAATGCACACATTTGTCAAGCATTTTATCTCTCAAGAGATACACCCGCATCATCCACTTGAATACTTCAACGTTGTTTTTGGACGTATACCTCGTTAAAGAAGTTTCACTTCAAAAGTCGAATTTGCCAACTTTTCGGGTGTTGTTTCCAATAATTTTCTTAATATTCTTCTAATATAACAAATCACAGCAAAACAAAAAAGAGCCAAATAGGGCAAGCCGTTCTCAACAATACGTACAAAAATTTCTATTTTTCCAATTTTGGATAGCTTTTTTAAGGCCCCTCTCCCCTTTATGACATGACAAATAATGACAAAATTTATTTTACAGGCATTACCACTTCCTATATTTACAGAATATAAAAATATTAGCCGTTACGTGCCAGCTCCCTTGGCTGTTCTGCGTATCCTGTTAACATTGTCGCCAACCTTCTGAAGCTCAGGATTCCCTTTTATCTTCTTCAGGATTTCAGCATAGGATAACTCCGGCCTTTTAGTAATAACTAAAGCATCGGGTCGTGTTCGGCGAGACCTGACTTTAACTTTTTTAGGTGGTGGCTCATTATTTTTGGGGGAAGGACGCTGCATTTCCGATTTCATAAATCGTTTTTTCCGTTCCGTGGCTACTTGCCATTCATTCTCCTTTGGCATTTTGGCGTTTTCAGCTGCTGCTCCACCTGAAAGCCGAATCTCCAGATGAACTTGTAGCTTTGCCAGCTACGGCAACCAAGTTGGCCATTGCCGTATTATCATTCTTTCCGGTATAAGTAGACATTGTTTTTTGTCGTTTGCCAGCGCATCGTGTGCAGGGGGCGGGCCGTAATAGTCAGGAACGGGTATACCCTTGGGACAAAGTCCCTACACCAGTTCCCTGAGGCATGACCTACGCTTTACCAGTCTCGGAATACGCGGACGGACTGGAGCTCGCCTGGGGCAACGCAGCTTACTGAACTGTATCCAATGCACACTCCCTGACCAGGGTCCAAAGTGGCTGGTTTCTGATCTACGCTTGCCGCCACACGAAGCTCACATCACCCCTTCACCATCATTAGCGGAAAAACCAATAATGGTTCCGGAGGCTCCCAGCGCGACCTGACCAGGAACGGTCATCTCCGCGTTTTAGGCCTACCGCCAGGCTTATATAACTGCTGACCCATCAGATGCAGACCAATAAGCCGCCCAATCTGGGAACAGACGCTATTGGGTTCAAAGAAAGCTTAGTTAAATGGCGGCTTCTACTCGCCCTGCCACGAGGATTTCATTTGAGTATGTAGGCTTTTAAACTACCCTTCCATTCTTGCCGCTCATTGGTCGGGGACTGCTTATTCAGTATTCGCAGCTTACCAACATATCTGCAGGCTGTCCACTATCCGCCATCTGTGACCCCCACTTTATATTGCGCATCGACGAGTGCAAATAAATAGTTCCAATTACTTACCAAATGAACAATAATGCACACCTCCCTGTGTCCGGTCAAAATAAGGAAAACCACGACGAAAGTTGTTCGCATAGAGCAGAAAATAAGTATATGCCGTAAAGATGCTATTATAAATAAAATGTGAAAGTCCCCATTGATCTGAGGATCTGGACAAAAGTAATTCAAGGTCAAAGGTTGATGGTTTCGGTTTTTCACATTTTTCTCGTAAACGGTCAGTATCGACAAAATTTGTGGGAAATATCATGTAATTTTCTACAAAAAAACTAAACTTTTTCTCTTACAAATCACCATTTCCAATAGCGAGTCTAAAAGTCGATCGAGGTTGTTGTCGGAATAGGAGTTCAACCGACAAAAAAATTGTTTTTGTGTCATGAATTCCGATATCTTGGATTTCATGTTCGAATCGGAATTAGTATCGGTATTACGTGTAATGAAACCGATTGTATGGGTTCGCTATCATAAATAAATCAAGTAGCCGTTAGTTGTCTAATTTTTTTGCGTTTGTTTTTTACTATGTGTATTCGTGTATTTTGAAGAAAATGTAAGTAAATTATTTTGGGTCTTCACGACATTGCGTAAACTGAAGACGTATATTTATTCAAGCTCAACATGCTTCAATAGCAAGATCAACAATATAACAAAACAACAATAACAAAAATATAAAAGAAAAAATATATGAATATAAAGTGCCATATATATACTTTATAAAAAAAAAAAAGAAACACAAAAAATGAGTGTCAGGCGTTCTCCTCCGCCAAGCTACGCGCTAGGCAGTGACTAGCCGATCAGCGGCTTCTGAATCTAACGGTATAGCGCCGCAATTTCATCATCTGCAAATAACGGAACCAACAACAAAAACCACTCCATCAATAGCAAGCATCAATGGGAAACGACGATCAAAACGGGAGTACTAACTCAGCTAGAGTTACTGCGAACAAGAAAAGCTCTGAGTTAACAATCAGAACACCAACTGTTCTACTGCATGCGTTACCCAAATCACATCTCCAGCTTTAGAGTGTGAAGAAAATCCCTCTCATCAAAGCTTCTCGAAAGCTCTTACAGCTCTTACAGCAGTTCAAAACCTTCGACCAAGCAAACTGGTTTGGACCGGTACATCCGAATTCAACGAAAGCGTAAGCTAAGTCCGCAAAATAACGATATACATAATAAGAATGCTAAGATATTAAAATCTGATGATAACGAAGTTTAGCAGCAGAATAGATTTGCAATTCTTGCCACATGCAACGATGGTGATGCAGCGAAGAAAATCACAAGCGTAGGCAGTAGTAAGTCTAAATCACCCCACTTAGTGAACAAATTAGCGAAACTGTTAGATGAGAATAATTTTCATGTCGTCCCTCTTATGGAAGGCAACATTCCCGAAACTAAAATTCAAATTTATGAAGAATCAAACTATAGGAAGCTTTTCAGTCATTTCGACTTACAACACAAGCCATACTACACGTATCAACTTAAGAGTATCAAGGGGCTTAAAGTAGTTATTAAGGATATAGAACATTTTCTATGACCATCCGAAATAAAGACTGCATTGGAATTAGCGGGCTTCAAAACAAAGTCTATTTATAATATTAAGAAGAAAAGTTAAGTACCGCAACCAATGTCCGCATTGAACTAGACCTTAACATTACAAAATTAAAAAGAGTGAGGTACATTTCATATATAATATGCGGTATCTTCTTCACCGTAATATAACAGTAAAAGAACCTCATAAACGTAAAAATCCAGTTCAATGTTCAAACTGCCAAGAATTCGGCCATTCTCGAACATATTGCACTTTGCCAAGTGTTTGCGTAATATGCTGTGACTGACACGCTACATCTTCATGCAACAAACTAAAACTATTTAAAATTGCAGTAATTGTGGTGAAATCCACACTGCCAACTGCAGAGGGTGCCCAATATTTCTAGCTATTAAGCAGAAAAAGAAACCCACAAGTAGAGTATTTATGCAACCTTCGAATTTTTCCCATAAAAATACTTCATTGCAACCATCAATGACTCAAACGCAAACTCCAACTTACGCAAATGTACTTAAAGACAATGCAACTCAACAATCGAGTAACATGAACGGTAGTGGACCCTATGCTACAAACTCTCATGCAAACTCTTAATCAGTTTATGACTGGCACGCAGAACATGATTCAGGATTTGATTAGGAATCAATCCATGCTTATGCAAACCCTCTTAAACAAACCGTAATTTTGAAACTCAAAATTTGTCATTGGAACGCTAACGGTCTTACCAAGCATAAAAAATGCACGGAGATAATGCTAGACATCAGAAACGCATTTAACTCAAACTGGACAAACATCCTTCTGTCGCGTAGAGGTTTCACAATACCGAAATACCTGATCCATATTATCGGCAGTTATTAAAACCAGTGGATACAGCTATACGACACAGAATAGGGCCCAAAAGCTACAAGATCATCGAATATGTTTCAAACGAATTCGTGCTGGTGACAACGCTTTGGAATGCAATGTACGAAAGCATCCTAATGATTGAATTGCCAGCAAACGCAGCAGTAGTAGGCTATGCAGATAACATTGCATTGGTAATAACCGATAAACGTGCTCACTGCCTACAGCAAACGTGCAATGATGCGGTAGCCAGAGTTCAAAGGTGGTTAAATAACGCCAATCATGAACTAGCGGCCCAAAAAACTGAACTGGTCCTTAGCAGTAACTGCCGGAAAAGCGTCAGAGAGCACTTAACAACAACCAGCAGCTAGGTGCCGAAGGTCAACAATGCGCATATGAGTATGCTCTCCATTATCAGAGGCCCGCAAGGTGGTAAAAGAAAAATCCTTTTCACTCCATACTCCATACTACTGCATGCCACCCCAATTTACGCAGGAGGGGAAACGAGTTGTCTGAAAGAGTTGCAGACGGCAAGTAAACTTACTGCTCTAAGAATAGCATGCGCATACAGAACGGCGTCAGATGATGCAATCTGCTTTACAGTGAGCAAAGCGCCTATTGCTATGCGGGTGGAAGCTTTAAAGAGGATATACATATGAGTACAAACCCACTCTCAAAGACAAGAATGCCGAGCGCTTACGCTCCTTAGTGGAATGGCAGAGTAATTTTTTTTTTGTAACTTTTTCAAAGGGATCTTAGAAACCAAAAAACAAAAAAAAAAAATCAATTTCACAGCCATTGCTTAGAAACAGGTGATTAAACGAATTGTACAAATTAATATTGGAAGCGAATAGATTAAACCTCATTTGTTATTATAAATATAATTCTTCGTTTCAAGCGCGAGTAACCTTCGTCTTGAAGCAAATTTTTGGCCAAAATATTGGGATGGACTCTAAGTTTGTTCTTATATTTTTTTGCTTAGCCGTTTCACTTCTTCAGCGACAATGGATCCACTGATGATTCTCAAACCTTTTGACTGCACTCGCTGCATTTTTTCAACGTTTGTGCGCATAGCAGTTCCCCACATCTCTATTCCATACGTCCAAATTGGTTTTAACATGGCTCTATACAAAAAGATTTTGTACTCTACAATTAAAGATGTTTTCGAATTAAGCATCCACAGCATATTGTTCATTTTGAGTTTAATGCTCATAATTTTCTTATCAATATGATAGCGCCACGTGAGTTTTCGGTGTAAGTGGATACCAGGATATTTTATTTCATTTTGGTGAGGAATGCTTTGGCCAACTATTCTGATGGCAGGGCAAGATTCTTTCCTTAAAGTGACTGTGATGTGTACGCATTTAGATTCGTTAACTCTTATTCCAAGTTTTTAGCTAATCTTCTACCGCAGTTAAATGATTTTGTAGAATAGTTGTTGCAATTATTGGATTTTCATGAATACAGAGAGTTGCAGTGTCATCGGCAAACTGTTGGCATATCGGATGTAAATAGTAGATATGAGATGGGGCCCAGAATGCTGCCCTGTGCAACTCCAGCATCTATTTTACAGGGTCGGGTGATCAAATATTTTTGCTTCACGACAAATTGTCTATTTGCAATATAGTTTTGCAACAAGAGATGTACATTAACAGGCAGTATTCTACAGATTTTATGAATCAGGCCACAGTGGCAAACCTTATCAAAAGCTTGCGCTACATCTAGGAAGAGTGCAGTGCAACACCGTTTCTTTTCAAAAGCCTTTTGAATAAGGCGATCCGATGAACTTTCTCAATTGTAGAGTGTTTTGCTCTGAGCCCAGATTGGTTTCGAGAAATAACATTTTTTTCGTGAATGATAGGCATTTAATATGTGAGTATTGTGTGAAAATGCAGTATTCGATAGCTTTTTTTAGCATTTTTGAAGTTATTTTGTCATGGCCTGGAGACTTTTTTGGCTTACGTTGCTCTATTAATTTAAAAACGTTTTTTTTTTTTGAAAACTATTAGTTTACTTGGCGGATTAAGCAAAATATATGGAATACTTGTACTTGTGGTTACGGGAGATGGATTAGGAGTGAAAACAGATGACAAGTGTACAGCAAAAACACACTTTGGGTGTCAGGGCGTGCCCAGTCACCATTACTTAGTCGAATAGTGACTCGTAGAGAATAGGTCGATTTAGGCTTTCAATTGCTTCCCAAATTGAATACTGTGTTTGTTCAGTAGGTGTAAGATTAGTAAGGAATTCTTTAATATGCCTTTCTTTTTCTTTCTTTAGAGTACAACGAAATACGGCTGTGTAGACTACCAGAAGCTTTTTAAGATTTGGGGAATGGTGCAGTTGCCATTGCCTTCTTATCTCTCTTTTCTCTTTGACCAAGCCTTCAACCGATTTATCAATGTTACAAATAGGGGAAAATCGACGCTTTTTAGATGTAACTGTTGGTGAGGAGTATTTTAGTATTAGTCGGCACCCTTGATGATGGTCGGTTCATTTTGATTGAAACGTCTAACCATTACACAAAAAAAAAAAAGAGTGTAACAGTTTGGATGTTACAGTAATGCTTCTCTGTACACGATATTGCATGCAGAGCCATCGGGGATTAAAGTGTACAGATATCTGGAGTTGCTAACACGCGACATAGCTTTTTGCACAATATAAAACATGAAATAACGAATAATTTAAATGCAAAATTCGTGTAATTCATAAATCGTGTTATTTGAGTAATCGCCCATTTGTAGTTAGGGTGAGATATTTTCTTTTAAAGGCTAATTTGTTGTTTGTGAACCAATTGAAATGAAATAAACGCTAAATGTTACAGGAAGCTTACTACAATATGGCATGTTTATCTGTTGTCTGTAATTTTCAACATATTTAGTTGGTTTTTTTTTTAAAGTAGATAATTAAGGTACAAAAGTTTTCTTATTTTTTAATTTTTATTAAAGCTAATATACTATACAAAACAACTATTAAGCACAAAAAGTTATGTATTTTGTGTTGTTTTTGTTATCATTGTATTCTATTTATTGATAACTTAGTACGCAGAAGATTATTGCACTCTTCGTTCTCTTATTTTTGAATTCATATGTTTATTCGTAAAAATGTGAGTAAGATATTGGAAAAAACAGTTATTGTTACATCCGTTTGTGGATATAATGAACAGTTGATCAATCCATTTCATTTGTTTTTTTTGTTACTCCTTTTCTCAATTGAATTTTTTGTTGGATTGCTTTCTATTGTGTATGTCGGAGATATGTAGGGCATTAAAAAATAAACTAAAATTAAGATAAAAAAAGATAAAAAGATAAAAATTGCTGAGGGCGAAGGACGAAAGCGAATGAGTCGACTCGGCCGAGTGTGGCACATTGTGGCTGAAGTAAGAGTTTCTGATGCAGAAAGATATAAGGAAAGAGGAATGCAATACACAAATAGAAAAGCGTGTGTAGAGAAAAAGACATTCTTGAACAGGACACTAAACATAAGTATTGTGATTTACTCCGCATAAGGCATATAAGAGTTATAAGAATAACAAATGTTGGAAGAATCAACGGCTGGTTCTCATCCCGAAGGAAAACCTGCCTTCAGAGCTGCCATCATCTTACAGATGATGCCTTCTGAGTATAATTGGGAGTCTTTGAACTAGTTATCTGCACCAGACTGCAGCAGTACACAGAGATGCCAAATGGTTTGTCTGCACTGCAATTTGGCTTCAAGCCGAGAAGGGCTAGTGTAGGAGCAATCCCGAATGTCTGCGATATTGCAAAGGATGCTCTGAATGGAACTAGGTGGTTTGGTGGAGACAAGAAGTTCTGCGTTGTTGTCCCGCTTGACGTAAAGAATGCCTTCAACTCTGCTGACAGGAGCTGCATTATAAATACACTAAGCACACTGGATATACCGTACTACTTAATCGGGATGGTGGTGTCCTACTTAAGTGAGAGAACGCTGGTTTGCGATATGAAGAAGGCACTAGGACATTTCACATCACTGGAGGTGTCCCACAAGGTTCGGTACTAGGTCCAATCCTGTGGCATGTTATGTACGATGGCATACTCCGGATTGGTAAACCCAATTGAGTGGAGATCGTCGGGTATGTGGATGACATTGCTATTGTAGTGGTGGCAAAGGCTTTGAGTGAGGTCGCATCCAAAGTAAAGAGGACTGTTGCTGCGTCGAGGAGATGGCTAACACAAAATCAAAAAGTCTGGCGGAGCTTAAGACCGAGCTGGTTCTTATGAGCTCCAGGAAAAAAGTGGTAGTACTTTCAGATGACCCATATAATCGAATCGAGGCCTTGCATCAAATACTTGGGTGTACTCTTGGACCATCGAATATGTTTTAAGCTGCACCTGATCGAGTCAGCAAAAAAAGCCCCAAATCTCGGCGGACCCAAACAACAATCTCCGGTTCTATTAGGTTCGGTGAGCAAATCCATATTGCTTTATGTGGCTCCAATGTGGGCTGGGGCACTGACAACCAAGGCTAAGTTGCTAACCTGAGGATCTGTTGGGCGTACTGAACAGTGGCAGATGATGCGGCGGGTGTACTTGCAGGGAGACTTCCAGTTGATGTGGAAGCCTTGGCTTCCAAGGACAAGTACCGCGTGCGAGCATCTTCTCAGGTAGTAGCCATGGAGGAGATTAACACCAGATACCTAAATATGTGGCAGTAAAAGTGGAATTGGGCAGAACCACGGAGAATACACCGACTTATCACAAACATCAAAGATTGGCTTAAGCGTTATCCTGGTGACGTGGGGTTTGAACTCACCCAATTCTTAACTCATGTCATGGATGGTACAGGCAGTACCTGCACAGATTTGGTCACGCTGCGGATCCGTTCTGTGATCTATGTGGAGATGTCCAGGAGGATCCGGAACATCTTGTTCATGAGTGCCCCCGTTACGAAGCGGAGCGTCGAGGAATGTGTGCGAGGATCGGATCTCCTTGCAGCTCACAGGAGATTGTGAGGCGCATGACAACTTCGGTGGATGATTGGACAGTTTTCTCTACAGAAATTGGCATCATAATGAAGGCGCTCGAACGTACGAGCGAACAGTGGCATTGCTTTAATTAAGCTAACAATCCTCCCTACGAAGGAATACTTTAGTGGTGCCGTAGGGATTAACGGGATTTTAGTCGGTAGGCTAATGGTTAAAGACAAAGGATGATGTAACTATAGATGAGCAGTTATATCCGTATCGAGGACAATATCACAAATTATTTACCATCCAAACCAGTGGATAGTATGGTGGATATGCGATGCAGCTTCATCATGTCCGCTGTAAGGATAATTATACATCGGTACGAAATCAGATTTTATTCATGAAAAAAATAGGGTGAAAGAGTTGTTCTTGATTTGTGTAACATATTCAAAGGATCTGGATGCAGTATCACGTGTGAAAATTTTTTTACAACTCTAAATTTGTCGAAAAGGTTGATAATGAATTACAATTTTTGGCTCTGTAAACAGTACTTTATTTCCTCCTGAGTTTCTAGAAATAAAAGGGTGATGAAGAGATGTTTGATGGTACTCAAGGAATATACACTTTGCTATAGGTACGCTAAGAAAGTGAATATAACAAAATAATGGCTCTTCCACTTATTGTATTAGCGCAGAAAAGTGTATATGTGCATGCAAGCATCACTTGGTCTTATAAAGCCTCGAAAAACCTTAAAGAGAAAGCAACTTTGGAGCCACTACTACTAAATCATTTGGGAAACCTTAAAGAAATCTATAGGGTGTTCCTGGAATGCAGCAAAGGTCTGTATGAGTACAGTAATGCTGAAGATTTCGTCGATCCGTCGGATGATATGGAAGTCTATGAGAAACAATACTTTAAGGTACATGCAGCATTGACGACCGCTTTGAATGGCTATAAAACGGACAGCCAAGCTGATGGAAAAGAGGACTCTATCGCAAAACTTGCCTTATAACAGGCTGAGTTTTTGGAAAAGGTTCAAACTCTTCAATGAATACTGAGGTTCATTATTAAAAAATGAAGATACCCACATTTTCTGGTAATTAAGAAGATTCTCTTCTGACCTATTTTCGGACTTAATCGATGCAAAAGTTATCATACATCTACGCAAAAATTCCATCACTTAAAATCATATCTGTTTGGAGAGGCTTTGAACCTTATAAAACATACGACAAGAAACTACAGATTATTAAAAAGATGAATTACGCAACCAGACAAGCATAGGCGGAGCGGTCAGAAGGCGAAAAGGACACAATTAACAGTTTTTTAATATTTCTGTCCAAGCGATGCGGCGCCTTAGAGACGTTGCAGCCGTCACGTGGCACACAACATAGACGGGCAGTGGCGGTCAATCATGCGAATACGCAGTAGAGAAAACCATACAAAATATGCAATGCGACACATCCCATTTCCGTATGTGAGAATTTCAAATCATTGGAAGTCAAAGTTCGCAGAAATGTAGCAAAAACAAAAATTTATGGTATAACTGTCTAAGAGACACACATCGTACACACACATTGCAAACCAATGCAATTCTATTCATCGTTACAGAACGTGTAAGGCAAACACCATTCTCTTCTTCATTCGAATAAAGCATCTTTCGTTACAAGTTATTTGGATAGCAATAATCAACCATCATCAATTGAGGGAGTATCTTTTCCAGCTGCATTAGTATTATGCTACTTCAAATACGCTATCACTAACAATCGTTGCCCACGTAGTAGACGGTCATGTGCAAGTCATTGAACTGCCGTATGCCGTATGGTTCTATAAAATCATTCATGACTGAATCGTTTATTCAACGTGCTGGCCTCTCTCGTCAACACGCTCGCGTTTCGGTTTTTGGATTTTCTGCTAATAATGCACTAGTCACGGAAAAATTTACTTCGTCACTACCGGATGCATTGATTGGCATATCGAGCACGTCGCTTCGTTTTTACAACCGACATTGAGAAAATATTCAGATATCAAAATTGTTCCGATTTATGCCAACTTCCACCGTTTTGTTTCATGCCAATTCGAAATTTTTCGGTTGCAGCATTATCGCTTGACTTATAGTTTATCCCCATCACCATTTTTAGTAGTTCGAGTTTTGCAACAACTTGCCCATGAGAATAAATGCACCTACACAGCTGCACAGATTTTCGCTAACGACACATATATCGACGACATCGCTACTGGTTGCAATTCAATAGATGAACTCACTGAACTGATAGATGAAGTAATAAATCTATTGTCGAAAGCAAACTTCAATTTGAGGAAATTGTGTTTAAATTGCCAGCCTTTGCTAGACTCCTTCCCAGTGGATGTTTGCGAACATTACCCAGTAGATATTAATAACATAACTGAAGCTGAATCGCAAAAAATACTTCAATTATATCTGAAACTCATCTCACAGATAAAATTTTTTTCAGAATACCAGATTATCTTTTCTACGATACTAAGTATCATAGAAATTTGGCCCGTGGAGGCACAGCAATTTTGATAAAAGGAAGATTAAAATATTGTGTTCGGACATAGACATAACATCAACACAACAGCAACACAGCAGAGACGACTACAGTGACGGGAACAAGGCTCAAAAAGAAATGAGCAAAAGAGAGTTGCAATTTACATGGAGACCATAATAGCTGCATGACTAACAAAATAAAATTGTATAATTGTTATAGA
>JBANCV010000427.1:0-39161 GCA_037040105.1 Amiota albilabris | reverse complement strand
CTTGGTAATAAAGGAAGGTGCTACCAACTTAACAAAAAAAAAATTTACCGATTCCTTTTTAGCGGTTCATTTGAATGCCATTTTCCAGATACTTTTTATACTGAAGGTACCTTCGATTTTCAATCGTGACTTGAAATTATTGTTGATTGATGGAGTCCCCCTAGAAGAATTTTGGCATTGCTTGAATTTTGACTTTAAAGAACTTTTTGAGAATTGACTACGCCTCCGAACCCAACCCAACCGAATCGAATCAATAAAATCACATCAAATAAAAATTATTACTGTGTTATATAATTTTTCAACCATTTTATTGCTTCTCGGTTTTTTTTTTATTATTTTTTTTTATTTATTTTTAACATAATTCATTTTTGTTATTGGATCAGGATCATTATATTATATATATATATATATGTATGTATAAGAGATAAGCATAAATTGCCACAAAAAAAAACAACCATAAGTAGTTTTCTAGTTTTTCTTTAAAATTTTTGTTTTTTCATAAATTTACGAAAATTGGAAGGAAAATGTGAGTATTTTAATTAAATTTAGTTTAGTTTAATTTTTTATTAATTTACTTAATTTATTTAAGATTTTTTCAATCAATTCTTTCAATGAAATTTCTTATATTTTTTGCATCGAATTTTGTTTTTTGTTGTTTTTTTTTTTATTATTTTGTTGAATAGGGATTTTCTTTTTTTTCGGCTACATAAAAATGAAAACAAGAAAACACATTTAGTGAAATACATACAATACTCTGTATATAGAGTGATCATACCATTCTTACAAATTATATATTCATTCCTATTATGTGTGCATGCATCCATCAGATGATTTAAGTCAATTTAGTAGTAAAGTAGTAGTTTAGTAATTATGTCAAATATGTTAGTAGTTTATCGTATACTCGTACACCAGGTAAAAAACAGAACAAGAACCCCATAATAAATTGTATACATACATACATATATGGTGCATTTACTGTGAATGGCAAAACTCATTCCACTTACGATTTCTAGATATCTTCGTATGGTATTGACCTATTCTTTATTTTAAATTAATTGAAACATAAAATTCCCGGTCGTCTTCGATCGATCTCTTTGTACTTGTAATTTTGAGTCCATGAAAGACCTATTTTCAGAAGCAATTGAATAAATAGCTATAATGCATGATCAATGTTCACCACTGAACAGATCAGTTATGTTTATAACTGTAAATTTTTCAGTGATAATACTTTATTTCGTATTCAATAGATTTAAAGTTTAAAGGGAGATTATCGAACAAACAAAATGGTTGGACTGAGCTGAGCTGGGTTGACATGAATTGGCGGATTTATTTGATTACCTGCGCTGTCGATTCTAACCTGTTTTTTTCCTCTTACCTCGACGTATGACAATTTAGCAGTAACAGTGGTAAAATAATAGTCGTAGCACTACAACTCTCTATTGGTTCTTGATAATGGTATAAAACATGAGTCTAAAATTTATTGACATTACATAATAATATTATATAGATAATGACAGATTCCCCAGAAATGATATTGTTCAAATATTGATACATATATATATCCTGACTTACTCTTACCTACTCAAGACTAAGGTACTTAATACAAGTCGATAAATAATAATCTGTCAATTTCATTCAATCAATCATTCATTCAATATTTATTTATTTTTTTTTTTTTGTACACGCACCATGTACATACGTATATCAAAGTCAAACGTATTCGAGAGTAAGAGACTTCAGAGATTCAATTTCCTACATTATAGAATAAAACATGGGAAGCTTATATGGGTGGGTGGGTGAGTGTCCACATGGGTAAATTATTAATATAAGAAGTAATATAGGGTGTCATGGATGCTGCTTCATTATAAAGTTAAAGTTGTTATATTACTTGATCCAAAATAAGGCGTTAACTCTATGTATTTATCGGGAATCACAAACTGGTAAAACAAAAAAACTAAATATGGATTGGCATAAATGAATTTCCGAATTTGTCTTGCCCATTGCGATTCCGATTCCCATTCCCAAATTCGTCAGTTGAAAATCATTTTCGATACATTTGCGGTTTGCAAATTCACAGTAAATTATTGTATGTATTGTATTTTAAAATATTTTAATTTATAATATGATGTTATTTCATTAGTTTTGAAGGTAGAGGACCGATCGACACACTAAACTTTTAATTATTTATGGAAATTTTCGGAATTTTCCTCTTTTCGTATAGCAATGTCTTTTATTTAATTATTTAAATATTTATCTATAGGATTTCATACAAAGAATTGTAGGACATACATACATATCTCTATATTTAGTTAATCGGATATCTGTTCTCATTATTTCATTGATTACTCCTTTTGTACAACAAAATGAAGATGATGAATGTTTTTTTTTTTTTTTTTTAATATTTTTGTTTATTTTTGCTTATCAATTTCAAATAAATAAAGATTAATTTTCTTTTTTCAATATTTTTACCATGGCTTTCAATTTATGAATTTGATTTTTTATATTAAATATGATAAATTATCATTTTCATCGTATACATAATTTTTTCATTTATAATTTTATTGTTTGTTCAAAGTGATTTGTTTTTAGTTTCGTTCTGTTTAGTTTAGATTCATCATTCATTGAAGGTCATTGGGCAGAAGATGATGGATGATGGATAATGGATGATAGATGACTTTGTCATGAGACTTAATGCTATAATCTTCACAGATCACATTATAGCGAATCAGATATACATAGGTACATATCGCAAAATATATCATGCTAAAATTTCATAGTTTAATTATTATTGTTCTCAATATGCATACCGCATCTCCGCCAGAAAAGTGTCACAACTAAAACAACAGCATTTCGAGAATATTTCATTTAAAGTGTTCAATTTATTTACAACAAATTGGATAATTATAGAAAACATATTCTCTTCTCAAGCGGAGATTATGTATGTTATTAACATGACGATTTGTACAGATTGTAAAATATGATATAATTATTCATTATTATCATTAACTCAACAATGGTGCTTTTTGAATTGTCACACCCTATATATGTACCTATATAAAATAGAAAACCAAGGACTAGACTAAGCACCCTTCAAGTTGTAACATTATTTTTCATTCCAAAATTAATCATAAGTGAGCAATCACTCGTCAATTGTCTCTCTAACTCTATAGTATTTGTCCGGACGATGAAGATGTTTTGTACTAAATATTTCCTGGTCAATGGAAATTATCATAATCATTATTTTTTGACTTCCAAAACAATTTGGACTCCAATTGAAATGATTACCAATTACTTCTACATATGTATATTCTTAAGCGTATCTATCTGAAAAATATGGAAAAATATCCACCATTAAGATTGGAAGAGAGTTTTATTGGACGTGGATAAGTTGATTTCTATTAACATGCTACATATGTTAATGTTAAATTGATTGATCTGTCATTCAAATTGATTTTATCTCTTTTTTTTTTTTTTTTTTGCTACTTCTCCGCTCTCAGAAATGAATTCTAAATTCCTTCCCAACCTCCTTTCCAATTATCCCCAAAATCCTTCCATCGTCGCTGCACCCTTCCCCTTATTCTTGAAGTCTATGTCCGTGTGGTATTTGGTATACTAAATATTTGTTTTCCTTTTTTGATTGTTTATTTATATTATTTTTTTTTTTTCTCTGTTTTGATTTAAAGAATTTGTGATTGGTTTTTGTTTTTCTTTTGTTTCATCATTTCTTTCTCCTTATTTCATTTCATTTCACTTCATTTTTCTTACTTCACTTCACTTTGTTTGGTTTGTGTTGTGATTGCTGTTATTTTTTTTTATCTTATTTTATTCTTTTGTTCCTTTCTATTCCTTTCTTTATTTATATAATTAATTGTAATAATAGCATAATAATTTTTTTTGTTTTTTCTTTTTATTTATTTTTTAATCGTATATATTTTTATTTATTTATTGATTGATTTATATATATATATATATATATATATACCTACATATAGATATATGTATAATAATCGTATCGTATTTGTTGTTTATCTTTTATTAGTATACATGATTTGCAATTCTGTAATTTTTTATTTATTTTATAGTTTTTAGTATACATTGTGTTGCTTTTGTTGTTGTTGTTGTTGTTGTTGTAGTTGCCTTATGGTCTATAAAAAAATATTGTATTTAATTAATTTTCGTTAAGTTTTTTTTAATTAATGCCTAATAAAAAGTTCTTTTTAGTTTGCATCGTTTTAGATTTTTATCTTTAATTTTAATATTAATAATTTTTTACGTATATCGGATTTCATTCTTTCTTTCGTTCGTTCTTTTCATTCTTTGTTGTAGTCACATAGTTAAATTTTTTTTAAAAATCACAACACAAATTCATGGAAAAATTTATAAAAAAATAAAAATTTAAAAAAAAAAATTCAATCAAAATTACTTCATTCGTATTGTTGTGTTCTTGTTTTTGTTGTTGTTGTGCCAACTTCTTTAATTAATTAATTCAATTGCAACCGATCGATTGCTTATAATCTTGGCTTAGAAACTTAAAATGTATATATAAAAACAAAAACGGATACATAAACTAAAGTAAATAATAAAAAAAAATTTAATTATCATAAATTTAAATTTGTTTTTCCTTAATTTTCTTTTTTTTCCTTTTTTAAAATTTTTGTTTTTGCAAGCAAAATGTCAAAATCTAGCGAATTTTGTTATTTATTTGTTTTTTTTCTTTCTTTCTTTTAATTTGTTTTTGTTTATTAAATTAATTAATTAATCGTATACATAATTTGTTGGCTGCAATATGATTTGTCCAAACAAAAATATAATAAAAAAGATATCATTATTATTATGATTAAGATAAAGATTAAGTAAATTATTACAATTAACCATTACCAAAAAGATTGTAACGATTAATTGTAACAATTGATTGTTACGTTTAGCAACTGATTCATTTTGTTTCCTTCATTTTTAATTTTTTGATTATTTTTTATAAATTATTTATTTGCCATTTGCACACATGTTTTGCTTTTGTTTTCATTATTTTTATGTTGTTTTTACCTTTTCTTTTTAATATTATTAAAAGTTATCCATATTTAAGAAGATCGATCCTATAATGTCATATATATATTTAAAAAAAAAAAAAAAAAAATTAAAGTATGGTGTGTGTTTATTCTTCTCATCTTTTCTTTTCAATTCTAATTAAGTAAAATACGCAAACACAACACAAGAGGAGAAAATGGAAGATGGAGAAGCCAAAGCAAAATCCAAATATATCAAACAACAGGCAGACGGCAGACAAGCAGATAAACACAATAAAACAACAGAACAGTATTCTGTTTATACATACATATGTATTCTACTTATTGTGAACACTTGCCCTTGTTGCCTTTGTTGTCCTTGTTACTGTGTTATTCAGAATAATTACGAAATAATACGAATTGTTGTTCTTGCTACTAATCTTTTAAAATCTGCGACTTTTGTTGTGAATCGTAGAAATATTGCTGCTGCTTCTGTTGCTAGTTTTGGTGCAACTGTGGTAGTTGCTGCCGTTGCTATGTTTGATCTTCCTATCCTCAAGGACTAAGATCCTGATGTAGGCTAGGATCATAGCCGCCCATACTATTATCATTTCTAAAATCATAACACAAATTCAAGGAAAAATTTATAAAAAAATATAATAATTTAAAAAAAAAAATTTCTATCAAAATTACTTCATTCGTATTGTTGTGTTCTTGTTTTTGTTGTTGTTGTGCCAACTTCTTTAATTAATTAATTCAATTGCAACCGATCGATTGCTTATAATCTTGGCTTAGAAACTTAAAATGTATATATAAAAACAAAAACGGATACATAAACTAAAGTAAATAATAAAAAAAAATTTAATTATCATAAATTTAAATTTGTTTTTCCTTAATTTTCTTTTTTTTCCTTTTTTAAAATTTTTGTTTTTGCAAGCAAAATGTCAAAATCTAGCGAATTTTGTTATTTATTTGTTTTTTTTCTTTCTTTCTTTTAATTTGTTTTTGTTTATTAAATTAATTAATTAATCGTATACATAATTTGTTGGCTGCAATATGATTTGTCCAAACAAAAATATAATAAAAAAGATATCATTATTATTATGATTAAGATAAAGATTAAGTAAATTATTACAATTAACCATTACCAAAAAGATTGTAACGATTAATTGTAACAATTGATTGTTACGTTTAGCAACTGATTCATTTTGTTTCCTTCATTTTTAATTTTTTGATTATTTTTTATAAATTATTTATTTGCCATTTGCACACATGTTTTGCTTTTGTTTTCATTATTTTTATGTTGTTTTTACCTTTTCTTTTTAATATTATTAAAAGTTATCCATATTTAAGAAGATCGATCCTATAATGTCATATATATATTTAAAAAAAAAAAAAAAAAAATTAAAGTATGGTGTGTGTTTATTCTTCTCATCTTTTCTTTTCAATTCTAATTAAGTAAAATACGCAAACACAACACAAGAGGAGAAAATGGAAGATGGAGAAGCCAAAGCAAAATCCAAATATATCAAACAACAGGCAGACGGCAGACAAGCAGATAAACACAATAAAACAACAGAACAGTATTCTGTTTATACATACATATGTATTCTACTTATTGTGAACACTTGCCCTTGTTGCCTTTGTTGTCCTTGTTACTGTGTTATTCAGAATAATTACGAAATAATACGAATTGTTGTTCTTGCTACTAATCTTTTAAAATCTGCGACTTTTGTTGTGAATCGTAGAAATATTGCTGCTGCTTCTGTTGCTAGGTTTGGTGCAACTGTGGTAGTTGCTGCCGTTGCTATGCTTTGATCTGCCTATCCTCAAGGACTAAGATCCTGATGTAGGCTAGGATCATAGCCGCCCATACTATTATCATATGGTTGCTGCTGATCATAGCCACCAGAGCCCATTGAATAACCCATTGAATCTTGGGGTGGCGCTGGCGACATCATTGGTGTTGTAGTACCGCTTGGTGGTCCAGCCATGGAATATGGTGAGGCACCAGCTGCCTTCTTGGCTGCATACAGATTTGCCTCTTCTTGGGCTTTGCCAATATTCTTCTTATAGCGAATGCGCTTATTGCCAAACCAATTTGATACTTGGGAAACCTACAGAAGAAGTCATCATCAGATCACATTATATGTATTATTATATATACAGCGTATATATTTGGTTTTTGTATGTATGTGTGCTTACAGTGATGCCACACTTGCGTGCTAATTCCTCTTTGGCCTCTTCCGATGGATATGGATTGCTTAAATGACTATAGAAATATTCATTGAGTATCTCCGAAGCCTGCTTACTGAAGTTACGTCGCTTGCGACGTGCATCAAGGAAACGTGAACGCAAAATCATGACTGCCTCACAAGTCGATTGCTTCAATTGCATTTGTATTGAACTGAATTTCTTATGAATAATTTGCACCATACGTTCAATTTCTTTGGGTGTAATTGGTCTGCAAAAATATATGTATATGATTGATTAATTGTTTGGTTAAGGAGGGAAGGGACCGGAACTGGGACTGTACCTGGTGCGACTTTGTTCACGCAATAAATTCATGACATGAGTTGTAAATTCATTGCATGCCTGTTCATATTTCTCCAATTCCTGGTGATAAATCTGTCTGATCTGTGCCAGTTTAGCACGATAATCCGAATGTTCAATCGCATTATCAGCTCCATCAATCGATAGCGAGCCGCCTTGACTTGCTGCAGCAGCTGAAGCAGCAGCTGCACCACCGCCGCTCTTTTCTGGACCGGCTACACCTTCAGCAATCAGCATGTTATCCAAACGCATCAATTGTGGATCTGGTGGTTCCTCTTCTTGGGTATTACGAATTGATAGAACTACAAAATATGAGTAAAAACATAAATATGGATTAATGGTTCAAGAAACTATCTTTCAATAACTTTAACTGACATAAGTAATTGAACTGTGTTTTTGTTTTTTATGTTTTATAAATGACTGGTATACCTATATTTATATCCGGTACATGTGAAACATATACAAAGGTTCATCAAACAAACTACTCTTTCACTTTCTTGTCGCCAAATTTTGTATTTCGAACTGAAAAATTGTACACATTTTCCAAAAAAGACACCCTCACCACCTCAGCGCTTCAACGCGCGTTTGTGCAATAGATTGTGAATCAATAAACCCCTAGGGAATCCAATAGATGTCAATTGCAGCAGTGTACGCTTACTGACAAAATTTGATGGGGAAACTTAAGGAAGGTTTGATTATTTGTATAGGACACATTTATACAGAGTTTTTCAAAAGAGATCAACCATATAACTTTTTTGACATCTGATTTCATAAAAATTCTCAGTAGACTTGTCAATTTCATCATGGATAGGTATACAACTCAACAACGTATCAGAATCGTGCATTTGTTTTACGAAAATTCGCGTTCTCAGCGGCAAACGAAAAGGGCTTTATTTTTGAAAACATCCTCATTCATCATTTTCAAGCGACGAAGCGCATTTTTGAGATGAATGTATCAACGTAATGTATATGAATTCTTGCATCGTGGACTAAATATGGATTCATTATTACTAATACTCGTATATCACTCATCAATGGGTGACAACGAGCAATGAAAAACGACGGTGAAATCTGGATTTCTGGATTATTTCGACAAATATTGAATCCAGAAGAAATGATTTATAAGATCTTTAAGGTCTCCTCTACAGAAACTATTAGACGAAAGACAAATTTCATAAACATCTTAATAAAAGTTCAATTATATTTCCAAGACGAATATGACATATAAATGAAATGATCACATCGACCACCGATTTTACTTGATTTTCGTATATTTTTTAACTTAATTGCATATACAGTAGCGAACAAATTTGATTAAATATTAGTCACTTTTACACATTTTATTTCGTAGAAGGTAAACCAACCATGAATCCTTAGTTCAAAAGTCAAAGGTTTGCAAAGTCACCTTTGGACCCAATGACCCCAGATTCTCGCCCGGATTAAGGTCTGGGCATTGGGCCGATCATTAATTATGACTCTGATAGTTAACTCTGTGTTTTACGAGAAACATACTTTAGATCATCTGGCTAGATAATCTCTTCAAATTTGGGACTCGGATTGCGTCCACAAACTCCTATATATATACGTGTCCTTACTTTAAAATGAGAACCGATTTTTCTCTATATGGAAACAATTCTTTGCCAGGTAAATTATCCCCATTCCCTTGTACAATATTTGAGAAACCACTGAACGTGGTTCTTTTAGTACCTCTAACCTAGCTAAACTGGAGCTCAGATGATTGGAAACGTATCACTTGGTCTTGCGAATGAATACTTAAGTGATTTAAATCAAATAAAAAGTAACATTTGTGGAAGCGTCCTGGTGCACAGAGAAGATTCTCAAATTGCAAAACTTTCACAGCACATTGTGATATTGTTCCGTTTTTTGAAACGATCAAGCATTGTCATAAGATTAGAGATTTCCCCATATCCGGATAAACAGATTGTTTATGACGCTTTAGTTTACAACGAATTTCGCTTTGCATTATGAGTTGAAAGTTGTTTCAAAAATACATAAATTACGATTTATAAGCAGCAATGCAAATAAAAATACGAATTAACGAGGTGACCAAATTGTATGACATTTTTACGAATTAACAGAGTTTTTTTTAAAAGGACCAGCAGTTTGTTAGGAATTATTGAGGTTTTCGATTTATCAGGGTACGAATTATCGGGATTCGACTATATATTCATTCTTAATGTATAAGAAAATATTGTATTCTTTAAAAATATTCTTTACTAATCTGATATTACTGAATTGTGCATGATTTGTTCGTTCTTCATACAAAATTTCTGATGAAAATCTTTAAGTTTTAGATCTGTAAAATTAAATACAATATTAAACTCTTAAAGAGATCCAACTATTTCAATGAAAACAAAGGCAATGGCGAAGTTGGAGGTGGTGGTGGTGGTGCAATATAAAATTTTTATAAAAAATTTAAACCAATTTGAGAACAGAACAACAACGCAGAATAGTCATGAGCTGCATAACAAAATATATACAATATTCGTAACTACGAAGAATAGAATAAAGGATACGGCTGAACGCCCCAAAGAATAACACAATAATCATGATCAAAGTGATGATGAAGGATGCAAGAAGGCAGCAAGGCAGCAAAGGCAAGCAATAGATGAAAGACAAGGAATCAACAATGAAAAAGAACAAGTTCATTCATTCGACAATAGTACAACCAACACAACAAAACACAACGCAACGCAACACAGCACATGACTAAAGTCATGAGGCACTTTGAATACTTTTTGCTTGACTTAACTTGGTGTATCCTTTTGCAAAAACCAACACCCAACATCACCAATTCCAACACTAACATCAGCATCACCAGCAGCAGCAGGAACAAATAACGTTCAAAAGGCACATAAAATTTTATGATTTTGTGTAGAAAAGTATTTAAAATGCTCAACAGAACTGACTCAAGCCAAGCTGAGGCCAAATCCAAAACAACAAGTCCAACAAGACCATTGCACAGCATCCACAACCACAACCACATCCAAATCATCATCTTCATCTTTTATTTGTAAGAAAGAAAGGAAAATGTAGGAATACACAATTGACTGAGACTAACTGAAGACAATGACGATGACGACAACAACTGAATCTGAATCTGAGGAGAGGAGGAACGAACAGTTAACAAACAAGGAGAGGAGGGAGAGAAAGTTTCATTGCGAAAAACTTTGCCAATGTCTTTTGATGGAACCAACCTCCGTCTCCGGACGAATACAACACAACAAAGAAGTTTGAATAAACGAGCGAACGTATCGAATGAATAAAAGTGGAATGGGTAATGGGTAAACAACAAACAAACAAAAGGGGGAAGGATTTCTTGGCGTCGACGGCATAAGGCGACAAAATACCACCAACAACAAGTGAAAGAAAATGTTTTGCAAATTTAAGCAGTTAAAGCAGTTGAAGAAAAGACTAAGACCCACCATTGCTTGTTCGATTCCAACATATATTTCTGTGTTCCTTTTTTTTCGGTCGTTTTCATTTCATGCTCTTCAGAATGTGGCACTCAGAACAGAAGAACTCACAATCAACCCGAACTAAACTGGGAATGTGAAACATTAACTTGATAGTGTTGATGGCGGGGTGGCGGTGATGGTGGTGGCAGCAGCAGAAGTAGATAGGATGAGGAAGGCAAAGTAAAATGGCATCTACATATTGTAGTTCGTTGCTTGTTTAGGGAATTTGTTCAAGATGAACATGCCTGCCGACTGCCTTTATTGTCAAAGCAAGGGACCACCGATGAGAGACAGAATCGGGAGCTCAGAGCTTAAAAACAGATGGATGGAAGGAAGAGGAATATGTATTGTCTTTGGTTGGTAATATTGAAATTTTTTTCTTTCTTCATTTACCTTACAATGAAATTTTAATCTTATTTTTCCCATTTTTTAGTAGCCAATTCCTCATTCCCTAGGCCATTTCTGTCACTACCATATTTGGCTGGATTACGTTCTAAGTTGATTGATCCATTAATACATTCATCATGTTGAGATTGAGTTGTATGTTAATGAATCTTTCATAACTTGAGACACAACTTCTACTTGAATTATTTCCTTATCAGATTAAAACAACATAAATGATTTCCCAGAGCTTTACAAATTCCTTTTAAAATTCAAATCAAAATTAGAGTATTTTATTCAAAACCAATATATTTGGTTGAATGAGCTATAAACACATAATAATAGAATCGAGAAGCACTCTACTCTAGTCGTGTATGCTTGAGCAATGATATTACATTTTAAAATTTCAAAATCAGAACATCTTCTTTTGACCGTTCAAGTTCCCATCTACAATACAATTCTTCTTTCTTCAATTTTCTCTCTCTTGTTCTAAAGGAGCGCTGCCATTTAGCTACCCCCAGTTATATGTTTGTCTACTTAATTTAAAATTCCAAAATTCATTATTATTATGGCCTATAGTTGCCAACCTCTCTGTGCTCTATTGTATCTATTACAATTCCATAGATAACACAGGTCTGCTATGGTATCCCCCTTAAAAAACTAATTACCAATTCAGATAGCTACTACGTACTAAGTTACCAAAAAAATATTTTAAAAAATTTCACCACGTCAATTTTCAGAAAAAATTACTTTTCTCATATTACTTAGTAGTAGTATAACCGCGTATTACTAGCGAAACAACTAAATGAATGCAAATGAGTGCAATAAATGGCTTTAAAACTACAAATAAAAAAAGAGACATCGTATCCTAATGTACGTTCCGCGATTTTAACTATCCATCAAGATCGTGATGAACAAGAGTTTTATTGACTGCAGTGACGTCATCATCACTATCTGAAGAGGCTATAGAAGATACTTCAGATCATAATTGCAATTGGTATAGAAATGGAGAAAAAGCTTTTCTTTCATATTTTGCACATGAAGAAAATTTATATTATTGTTCTGATGTACCTGGCTTATACAAGATATTCAATGTACAGCATAATCTAAATGATTAGAGACGTTTTATAGATCCTGTGAAACGATGTCGTAAAGCAGTATTACTGCAAAATGGTAACACATATGAAAGAATGCTACGAAAATTTACAATTTGTTTTAACAAAAATAAAGTACTCGTATCATGGTTGGACTATATGAGGCGATCTAAAGATATTGACTATGCTTCTGGATAGTAGAAATAGAGAACAGCATTGCATCAAAAAAGATTGGCTACAAAGAATACCTTTAACACTTGGAATCAAAAATGTTGTAAACAAGGCGCTAGTACATCTCTCAAAAATTCTTCTACCACCATTCTACATTCAATTAGGCATTATGAAGGAAAAGGTAATGGCATTCCCTCTCCTAAAGATGGTCCCTCTTTCAAGTATCTACGTGATAAAATTAAACATTTATCGGATGGAAAGATAAAAGAATATATTTTTGATGGCCCTAAGATAATGAAGGAAATGAAAGACGCTAACTTTACAAAAAACATGAATAAAACCGAAACCGAACCTTGGAATTCGTATAAAGGGGTAGTCCAATATTTTTTAGGAAACAGAAAAAGCCTAGATTATGAAAATATAATCAAAAATATGCTCAGAAAATTTCCATAAACTGGGTTGTAATATGAGTATATGTTAAAGCTACATTGTCTGCATTCTCATATTGACTTATTTCCTGAGAATCTTGTGTGACGTAAGTGAAGAACAAGGTGAGCACTTCCACCAAGATATTAAGGTTATGGAGAATAGATACCAAGGAAGGTGGGAAGATAAAAATGATGAATGTATGACTACTGGATGAAGAAAAGAGATGAATCGGATAATAGCCATAATAGAAAAAGATTAAAAAGGAGATTTGGAGGAAGTAGGAAAGGTACCATTAGACTTTTTGATTTACGTCTCTTTATTATTTTAAACTTCATTAATTTTTGTTTTGTTAAGAAATTCTAAAATATTCAAATTATCAACAAAAAGAACCCTCCTAGTAATCCGAGGGTCTTGAATTTTACATATATATATGGATATGAGCCATGTACTTGTAGTGTCCAAATTTTAATAAAAACATGAACATGAATTTGGATGTAGGATTTGTATGGGAGGTACAAATAACATAAATATTGGAAGAGGCATAAAGTTAAATTTTACAGACCTGTGAAATCAATCACATGGTTTTGAAATACGAGAAAATTTGTAAAATGTCACACACGATATACAAAATACTGCGCACACAAATTTAAGAATAAAATCTTCCTTAGCACTATCACTTTAGATTAAATTAGAATTGGGTAGGGGAGGATGAGGGTGAGGGTGAGGGTGAGGGAAGAGCTAGTCACACCTCGTCAATTGAGCCTATTTTAACACACCCCATAATTATAGGTATCCCCAGAGTCTGGAACATATTAAGAATTTCAAGATTTACTTCGGAGATAAGTCTGGAATTTCTGTTGATTCTTGAATCACTTTATCCATGTATTACCTCACTTCCAAAATATCTAACTATTTACATTGCGTAATTAAATTTTATCAGGAAATTAATTATCTGTTAATAATTATTTCCATACTCTTCTATTGGAAGAAAGTGATTCTTCTTCTGCTCATTACATAGTTTAAATTTCCTTAATAAATAAATATCTTTAGTATTTATAAAACCTTTTACAACTTACACATTCAAGTTTTCTTATTCTTTGTCATCTTTCACTTTGTCTTATAAGATCTACAATAATTTGAAACATCGAAATCCTTTGAGGGAACAAATAATCAATAAAAAATAACAACAACAATAGTATGCATAAAGGTGATACAAAAAAAAAAAAAAACAAATAAGAGAGCTAAAAGGAGAAAAACAAAACCAAAAAGGATACAAAAGGAAGAATGAAACTAAAAATGGAAATTTTATGGAAAACAACAACAAAATTAAGAAGCCAAAAACCAAGTTATTTAATATAAGTAAAACTCATCAGATGAAACGAGAAAAATAAACATTCATAGAACACAGGTTACACCGAATATTTAAAATACATATACCCTTCCTTCTTAACACAAACCGAAATCTTTAGTTTAGTTTAGACTTGAAAACTCTAATAATCCAATTAGTTCATATGAAAGTTATTGAATAGTTTCATCATTAAGTATATTTCTTTGATATCTCAATTTAAAAATTTAGGCTGAGGAAATGCAAATGCAAGGTTTTTGTGGGTTCTTTGCAATATATAGAAACGTTGATCCGATAGAATAGAATTAGAAATATATGATATTGGTTTCATCATTGGTTATCCATATCCTCACTAACTTATTAAAATGTAAAAGTTTTCCATATAGCAAGGCGAACAATCAGGTTCAATAATCTGGGAACCTTGACTGAAAAAGATTATCAGGTCGATTTATCAAAAACTTAAATGTCCATGTGTCACAAATACCATGCGATACTATGAGAAAAGGGTACAATATAAAAACATAAGAATGAAAACTGCTAACCAAAATTAAGTTAAAGACTAAGAATAATATGCAAAAACAAAGTAGAAATAGAAGACCATGAAGCAAATTACATGAGAATGAAACAAGTGCATGAAATGTGTGCGTGGGTAGATTTCCTTTTTTTCTCTAAAGGACATAATGGGATATCCTCACAAGGAATAGAAGAAGAAACAAAGAAGACGTAAAGAATTTGGCACAGAAACTGTGTTTGTCCTTTTGTCTAAATGCCATCATGCATATCCTTCTTTGTCTGTTCTGTTCTATTCTGCTCAGATCATCCATTTCTGTTTATCCATTTTGGTCTTAAGTTTTAAGCGACCAACTGGAAAAATAACAAGCATTTTTATTGTATTTTTGTTTTTGCTTGTTTGTTTTTTTTTTCACATGGATCCTGAAGACTTTGGTTGGTTTTTGAATACGCTTCTCCTCCTTTCCTTTTCTTTCCTTACCTTTTAAAGGTTTTATTCTTTTCAGCATCGTACAACGTAGCAAGGCAAAGACTGCCTACCTAGCAATAACTTTTTCCATCTTTTCATCTTCAATCTTTTCCACGCTAAATGCGTAGCACGCACTTATTGCCTTTTGGCGACAGATGTGTTCTACAAAAATAATATTGTATATCTAATAAGTTGACACTGGCACTGTCACTGACACTGATACTGGGGCTGGGACTGGGACTGGAAACTGCTAAAGAAGGACAAAGACAACTCAAAACAAAATGAAGTTAGTTCTGAAAAAGAAAATTACGTGCATCTCCTCATAAGCAACCGCAAGACGACGACAACAACAAATTAAGAAAATATTGAAAATATTAGATAAAGAAACACCCATATAAATATAATGAAACGAACCAACCAAGTTGCATGCCTGCCTGCCTGTACTCCTCACTGACTGACTGCCGGACGTGCCAATGTTCAGATGATGATGATATGATGGTCGGTTAGTCTTTTCTTTAATTTGTGCTCTAAAAGTTTCTTAAGTCTTTAGTCCGAAGCTTCTTAAACTGTTACTGTAAGTGTCACTAAGCACACTAAGCATTTCCTCTTGTCTCATTCAAACGAGTTTATTGGATTTTGGTGGTTGTATTGCCCAACCAAGACCAAGAGAGGTGAGAACGAACAAAAATAGGGGTGCTGTCAAATAAACACATAAAAACTTCAATTTACAACCACAAACACATGAAAAAAAACTATAGATGATTAAACACACCATTGACACACGTATTCTACATATATACGAGTATATTTACTCTATATACATATGTAGATACATATACTCGTATGTATAAGAATTGAGTTATTTATTTGGCATCTCTTAAATCACAGTAACAAAAATTTAAACTCAAAACAAAACAGAAAGAAATTTAACTTTGTTTCATAGAAGCGTACAGATCAGCACGCATTGATAAACAACTTTTACTCAGATACAAATACGAATAAGTACTTACATACAGACATGTATTGTAGCTATCTAGTACTATAGCAATATCAATTATTTGTCCGATAGTCTTTTTATTATTGTATAATTAATTAATTAATTGTAAGTTCTAAATCATTTTTTGTAGTTTCTTTTGAATATCTTTGACAAATGCAAACAAACTCAAAAGTTTTATTTTGTACTACATACATGGTAATTATTTGTCTGATCCTTCCAATTGGTAGCTATATTGTGTAAATAGACATTTAAATGTGTTTTGAGGAAAAGTATCTAAGTATGTTTTATACACATATTAAACCGCAAGAACATAAAATAGACTTTGAAAACCAGTGTTGTTTTGATTTTTGTTTGAGGAACTCTGGTAAGAAATAATCTTCGTACATAAGTTTATAAAAGCTAAGAATCAAGTTTGTATAAAAACGAAGGGATATATGGATGGGGTCTACAAAACACTACTCTATGCGTTTGCGTTTTGCCATAGAATAATTTTTCAACTAAAAGTACATACAATGGTCGGAAAAAGTATTTTGACAAAGAAATCAGAAAAAAGGGTATCTTCGACTATGTCGAAAATGTAATACTCTTCACACTATACTGGTGCCATGAAAATATTTTAGCATATTTATGCTTTAAAAGTACCGATGAAAACCCAGTTAATTGAATGTATTCAATATTAGTAAATTACCCTAGGTAAAAGTACTGACAGATGAAACATCTGATGGAGGACAAACAGATTTATCAGCGCCATAATGTATTAAAAACAGAAAGCTATCACCGTGAGAATGCCAAATTCATAATGGGTTTAGACCCAGGGTAGTTCCCATGTTTGCATATTATTTCCAGTATTTATAAAGCTAGGTTGTATAGCATCATTTATTTGGCTGTGCTGCCATATGGTTGGTAAATTTATTTTGATTTCTATTAGATTTCGTACAAAATTTTCTATTTTTTACAGTGGCATTTGTATTCTCAATATTCTGATCCCCAGAAAGCAAACATTCTCTTCATTGCAGAGTTTTTTAAAAATAATGTAAATACAAATTAAAAAATGTTAAATCTAAACGAGATAGTGACAAAGATGGATAAGATTGTCACATGAATAACATATAAATATATATTATTTATTGTTCCTTAGACACAGAACATACAACAATGACTTTAAAACAAAAAACAAAATTAAATTCATCACGGTATTTTAACGCATAAATTACATAGTAAGCAAATATGTTGCTTTCCTTAAATATGCATATCTGAACTCCTGTAAAATCGGACATTTCATAGTGAGCATAATTTCTCAACTCCTATACGGTTTCCATAAATGTTTATGTTTAATGTGAATTTAATTAAGTCGCATCTTGTTGTGAATATCCATGTTATCTCATTTAAAGTAAAGCCATATGTAAAATAAGTTTGCTCAAAATTAAGATTTAAGCTAAGATTTTTATAGAATCTACTTCACTGAATAGCTTGATCCAGTTATCCAACAATATCACATTTCGGATCTGGGGATCAAAATCTGAACCAATAACCTTTTTGTGAGGATTTGCATGAATCCTTGCTTGATCTCGCATAAAAACAGAAGAGCTTATTCTTTTGTTCTGCGGGAAGAGTGAGGGACTATTGTCAAACATTCACACATACTCCTGGGTGATCTTTCTTGAACTTACGTATAGTTTCGGTAAGTCCTTTATATAAATAATTCAAACAACTGAAGACTACAAGTTAAAAATATATAAACTTTTCTCATACTTGAACTTCAATTAAGACCAAATGTTATTATTATTATACTCTTCACGCAGTGAATAGAATTATACGTTTGTCATGACTTTTGTAAGAGACTGAAGGGACAACGGAGATCTCATAAAGTATATATATTCTTGATCAGCTCGACGAGAAGAGTTACTTCCGATACAAACTAAAATTTTAATTCATGTTCTTATTAGAAAAACTTCTTTTTTTTAAGTTATGGAAATTTGGCCACTATAAGTGTCACAGAGAAAAAGGTCTGTAGGAATCCAATCTTACAAAGTAATCTTAAATGCATTCATATTGTTAAAATGCTGAACAGAACGTGTATTTGCAAGCGAAAGGAGAATAAGGAGTGGTCGCAGCCGCCGCCGGCTGATTTGATGATGAAAACATGTCCCAAAAAATAAAGATCAAATACCCAACAGGGGCACAGATGTTGGTTGGCTTCAAAGACATTTCATTAGTTTAAGTCATTATCTTAAGATACAATATTTTCTATTGCTGTATACATCTCCGGTATAGTCAAAGATAATATTCTTTCTAATTATTATTACTATTAAGAAGTAGAATAAACAATAAATTCTTATGCTACTTAGTATTTAGAGCACTAGCTGCCATGACATTCAGGTCACGTAAGCCAAAGAGTTCTTTTGCATGCCATGAGCTGTTGCAGATTATACATACATATATACACATATGCAAAAATGTATTATAAAAGCGTGAGAACTTAAATTTTTTTTAGATTTCTCTAATAATGTTCTTTGTAATATCATTGAATTTTTTCGGAAATCATTTTCAAATATAAAATATTGCTATAAAGTAAAGACTCTATAAGCTGTGAACGAGATACAAAACTATTATGGATCTTAAATTTATTTCTCAAAAATGTTAGAAGAAACTTGGTAAAATTTGTGTTGTTATCCACAATACACTTAGTTAAGTGTATCTTTAAAGACAAACATCATTTAGTTTTATCAAAATCCAAGTGACCCAATAACAATTTATAACCCTATTATTCAAATATATTGGATTGAAATGTGTATTCCATCGCGAAGGCTCATAAAAAAATTTTGCACATCTTGAAGATGGTACTTTATCAGAACGATTAGTTGGAACATGATTTAGAAAATGTCGATGTCATAGACGCGCCTAGGTTTGGTCACCATTGCACGGAAAAGGTGGGTAAGGCCATAGAATTCCACCAAGCAACGCGAGAAACAGACATCTGTTATGACCCAGCAAAAATTGAAGGAATTCGGCTGAGAAGTGTTAATGCACCCAGCATATTAATCCGCTTCACGCAGAATTGTCTTGTTGGCGAAACAATGAAGACATATAGAAAACGGTATTGTACCTCTTTTTTTATGAGAATTTATACAAAGACGGGATTATGGTGTTAATCGAAAGATAGCAAGACTTTATCAATGACAATGGAAAATATTTGATGAAATAAAGTTGCTTGTTATATGAAAACATGACTAATTTTCTGAAGTTACTTTTTCACCAACCTTATACATATATTTATAAATATGTATGCATGTACTTTGTGAAGTGTGCAAAGAGAAATTCACTACCATTTTTTAAGAGAATCTTATTGAAGGTACATACGTACGAGTATATTAAATAATCAGTGTATTCCGATTTCAACCAAAAAAGTGGGGATTAATTTTATAAAACACAATTTATTCAGCTTACGTAAGTGTAAGTCAAACCTTTGTTCAGATCAAAGTTAACTTCTTCCTTGACAATGAGAATAAAATAAATCCAGAAATTAGACCGATCGGATCGGATCAAATAATTGACATAGTTTTTTTATATAATCACTTTCCATTTGGTAAGCTATTTAAACGAAACTTAGGAAATAAATTTAAAATGACAAATAGCATAGTACAGAGTATATCATTTAAGGAAAAATTGGAGATAAAATCTAGTATATAAGCTTCGATAAGCTAAAGTTTTGACTTAATGGACGGATTACTCAATTTGTGTTTTGCGAGTCTTGAAATTTGATAGAATTCATACAAATACATATACTTGAGGAACAGAAATACACACACCTACAAAATTCATTTCAATTGCTTCATCATAAAGTTGCAGGGCCGCTTATTTAAGAGGGTAGTCAGTCGCAACTTGATTTCTTCTTGCAAATTTTTGTTATTGTTGTCGAGATATTTGCATATTTTATATTTCGCATTCAATTCGATTCATTTCGATTTGCGCGTTTCAAAGATTGAGATGCTTATAAAGCAAAACAAAAAAAAAAATATCGTGAGCATATAAAGAAATCAAAATTAGTTTCAAAGAGCGTGAAAAACCTGTTCTTCTTCAAGAATATCAAGAATGTTTCCCTCATTTTATATATATACAAGATGAATGATGTATATATATGCATGTAGTATGTACATACATTCAAAAGTATATAGGGCTGACAGTTCTTTATACCCCTACATTGTACATACTTATGTTACATACATGTGTACATATACACATGTACATATAATATATAGTTACTGCAATCCTTTTAAAATCCAGAGAAATCCGTAAACCAACAATAAGGCAAAAACTTTGATTGTTCAATTATAATATGCAATTTACACAAGCTTACATAAGTAAATAGACTAAAATTCGAAAGAATATGATTCAGTAGATATTGAAAATTTAAGATGTCATTAGCTCAAGAAATGAAGAAGGTTTATTGGTCAAAATTCTTGCTCTCGGACCCCATTGCAATATCGGAAAGTTAATATCGAAATGAACAAAAGCTTAAGTGCTGCTGAAATAGAGGACCTTTGCCTTAGTTTTCTTGCGCAATTGGTCATTGCCATTTATTATCTGATGATTTCATTATTTGCAGATTCATCAGAGACCGTTTTTAGAATATCACAAATAAGGTAAAGAGAAAAAGGTCTGTAGGAAACCAATCCTATGTCGTTCCAGTTCCAATAAAAGCAACAACAAAGTAATCTTAAATGCATTCATATTGTTATAATACTGAACAGAACGTTAATGAACTGGAAATAATACACATTATGTATTTGCAAGCAGAAGGAGAATAAGGAGTGGTCGCCGCCGCCGGCGACTGATTTGCTGAAGAAAACATGTCTTAAAAAGGAAAGTTCACATAACCAACAGGGGCACAGATGTTAAGATAAGTCATTATCTTAAAACATTTTCTATAGCTGTATACATATTTTTTTAACTTAAACATTCTAAATGACTGAAAATTGTGTTAAGTTTCATTGCTTGACTCACCTGTTTTTTCCTTGATCTCGCATAGAACTGAGAATAACGCTGGCTTCATGCGATGACAATTTAATGTATGTTTCCTGGCTTGTGCCTCATCTAATGATTGCTCCGAGATGCTCATGATTTGTTGTAAGATTTCACCAATATCCTTTTGCTTGCGTACTTCATTCTCGTTGCCGGCATTCTGACCATCATCTTGACCGGGTAGACCGTAACCCTGTGGTGCCATCATACCGCCGGTGTGGGCCATCATGCGATTCGGGTCCTCCATGTTATGTTCCGTTCCTCTTGCTCTCAACGAAATCTTAACCGCCTTTCGATGGCGGCCTTCACACAAAAAAAATCAAACAAAATCTCAATCTGAAGCAACTGACCGAGTAAGGGGTGAAAAATTCACAACTCTAAAAAAACCAGATATAAAGCAAATATGAACGCGTATAGAAAAATTAGAATTTGGAAAATATATCACACTTTTCATTAATATTTCTTTAATTGTATTAATTTACTATAAACAAAAAAAAACTTATAAATAGAATTTGTATTTGGAACACGCGCCGCAATTGGATTATTATTTTAATTTCATTTGATTTTCTTATCTTCAAATTATTATAGATGTATGTATATACTTATGTAGTATTAGCTTTTACATATGAGTTAAAGGCGCCGACCGACACCTTTTCTATATAAAACATTCATTCTTCTATGCATGCACTTAATGGAAATTCTGTTCAAGTTCTGTTTGTCAAAAAAAAAAAAAATTCATTTCTCTCTTTTGGAAAATATTTTTAACAAATAAATGTTTTGTTGCACACGCACACACTCTCTCTCAGACAATATACACAAACACATGCAGATACTTATATGAATATAAACATATACATATAAACTGAACAAATCTACATATAGGTATGTATATCAGATACAAAGATACAACCAACAACGACGACGTCGGACGACAACAAAATAACAAACAAAAAATAAAAACAAAAAAAAATGTATATAGCAAAATCGTCATACGTACAACGTATCTATCCGTCGGTCTATGGTTTTTAATTTCGAACCGAACGCCACGAAATCAGACAGTTAAGTAACTGAATGAATGAAAAACCTGAGCTGAGATATGAGATATAATAAGAGAGCAAGCGGGAAAAAGAAAGAAGGCGTAGTGAGAGAGTGGAAAGTTAACTCAGACACAGTGTTGCCAGATTGGATATTATTATTATATGCAATATTTTCTCAACACACACTTGAAATCTATAACGGCACTCCCCTACAACGAAGACCCCGGCCCTAAATGACTTCATAACAAAAGACTCCGACTGTATATTGTTTTTCTTTGTCTTATCACCGTAATATTTATACTCAATTCACAATAAACCAATAAGTAAATACATAATGGATCTGGTAACTCCATAGTTCATAGTTGCATTTAATTGTAACAAGAACTCGCTCTCATTCTAACTTACAAATAATAAATGCATTCCATGTAAAAGGAAACTTATCTTTCTCGTTTCGTCTCATTAGGTACAAGCCCACAAATGGGTGGACATGAGTTCGATATGAGTGATGAGAGATAATGAAGGAACAAGTAACAAAAAACACACTCTCTCTCTTAACACGCTATCTCACGTAGTTTTCGACGAACATAACAACAACAAAAAGAATTGATTTTTCAAGTGCATCTTCATCATTTCAAGAGACAGAACTTGGACTGAGAGATGGACGGACTGAGGGACGAAAGCGTGTGACAAAACATTGGTGTTTCTTTGTTTGTTATTTCGCCGTAAACATATGAATTATGATGATTACTATCTCAAGTGCCGGTCATAAAATTCAAGTGCCGGAGAAAGCGAATTTGACCTTCGATTTTTGTCTGATTCAATTCAATTTCAAACGATTTCATCACAAATGAATCCAACACAAACCCGAATCCAATTAACAACCAAACAAAACAAAGATACAGAACAATGTATAATCACAATAAATATTATAAGTATTGAATTGAATTCAATTTAAAATCACAATAAAGTGACTAAAGATTATTTAATATCCTATATACATATGTATATTTCTGTCTTTAATAAAATTTATTTTGTGTGAATATAATTTAAATTTCTTTTGATTTTGAATTGGTATGATGTGCATGCATGCAGTGCGCACTCTCTATCCGCTCTCTCTTTTATAGCACAACCAAAGCAAATGAAAATATAACACTCACAGTATAACACTTGTTTAACTGTTCTAATGCAGCGACCGACAATGGGATTAAGCAAATACATTTTTCTCAAACAAAATTCTTTTTTGGATTTTCCATGAAATCAAAACAAACTTACAGATATTCTATTCAGTTAAAATTTATATTGTTTATTTATTGTTTTGTTTCTTTAAAATGAAATAAAATTATTACAATAGACGCAACTTTTTCACACACACACACACACAACACACACATATGTATATATATATATATACATATATTTGGAGAGTGCTTCTTTGATATTCACTTTTGTGTATTTTGTTTTGTTCTTCTTTTATTCATATCCCATTTAAAATAATGCAAATTATATCAAGTTACGAAATAAACACACAAATTTCTAATTGCAATGAAATGGAGAAGAATTTGATAGAAATATTTATTTACTTTTGTGTGCAGAAACAAAAATAGGAAATCGTCGTCGAAGAAGAATCTGCGTTGCTTTTGCTTCTTCTTCGTCTTTGACTACCTTTGCTTTCCACAGTATACACATAGAGGAGTAGTGTTGATAAGCTTACACTTTTGCAACACTATTATAATTATAGCAGCGCCATCTACAGGGACAATCTATTTTTCATTGTCATGACCAAGACCATTCTTTTCATTCATTTCAAAGTTTATATGAATTAAAATTGCAGCATTATGATACTTCCTTGATGTTATTATTACCAGAGCAGATCTTTGCTTAGAAATGCTTTTTGATAAACATTCTGTTTATTTCATTAAAATTCTGATCTTTGTTCACAAGAACGATTACACACTTCATTTAATACTTAGTTTAGTTCTTTCTGGTAATGAATGATATACATACATACATCTGGAAAAGAGTAGTGGATTTATTTAATAGCGATGATGCTGACGTTATTCAATTCGTTCAATTCCAACCGCTTAAGATCTCGCCTATAAGTATAAAACGCAAATTTTCACGCCTTTACAAGTTCTATTGTAAGACTTGAAGCCCGAGGAAGACCAATTAATGAATCTATCCGCATTCTCGAAGGATTACGCTTCTCTCTATCTGCTTTAGAAAAGGAAGCATATTCCGAAAACCTTAACGCCATCCTAGGCAGATATAAGGGTTATAATCCTCCTACTGAAATAAATGGCATTTTGCAAGCCACTATCTCATACTTACATAAATTGACACTTTTTATATTCTGTATTGTGTTGTCGGCAAACATTGACATAAGTTTCTCCGTTTGTTTCGTCCGTGCACAATCCTTTCGTGGATTGAAAATGATAAAAAAAAAAAAACAGCAAACACAGTAATGTGTGCTTGCTAAAAGTCCAACTGAAAAATTAGCTGCCACATTGAGACATTTAGCAACTGGCAAATCTTTGCTCACTCACTTTTTTGATCACTTAATGGGATGATTTTTTTAAGGATTAAAATCACCTATACAAACATAAATACGTTTTTTCGATCTTTATGCTTTGCTGCTTCTTGAATTTTGTGTGTTGTTGTTATTATTGTATTTATTCCTCTCTTTTATGATTACGCACAAGAGCACTGCCGAAGATCAGACAACATAGAAAGGGCTTACACACCACGTCATCTATCACTGATTCCCCTATGTTTGTTGTTTCTTGTTTCAATTTAGACCGAACGACATTTCGTACACCAAAATGTTAATGTTAATTCCTCTTTACTTATGTTTCGTTGTGAATTTGTCTACTTCGGTCGCAAAGCAAATTGTTTGACATTCCTGTTCTTTTGCGGTTTTATGTGCGCTTGTGTGTCAAAATGAGTATGAGAAGGGTACATGATATTTTGGATACGGTGGAATACATTATGATGATTGGTAAAAATTATAATTTTCCCAACGAAGTAATTATAAAATATTAGAGAGCCTCTAGGCTACAAAGCCCAAAAAAAGAAAGAAATGGGTAGAAGATTGGAGAACAGTGCGAGATGAAAAAGGCTCGTATTGTTTTTAAACGAAAGAATTTTCAATTGATGAAAGTAATTCCTATAAGAATTATGTAAGTGAAACACAATTCAATACAATTCTTTCGTTAATGATATTGAAAGAGCTGACACTGTTATGAGAAAGGCAATAAGTCCAAGTGAGAAATTGGCTGCAACGTTGCAATATTTGGCAACAGGTGAATCCATAATGAGTATCAATTATCGAACACGGTTATCCGAAGCATTTCTGTCAACAGAAATTCCAAAAGTGTGCTCAGCTATTTGGGAAAATTTATGAAAATCATATTTGACGGTTTGTACTGTTTGTTTTATTCTATTATTTATGTATTAATGAATGTAGTGCCATTTTATACCGCCGGCAGCATCTCACTTCGGAGGTATTTTGGAAATCCGCACAATATTATCTAAAGAGGGTAATTGGAGATAGCATTTTGTCTTATGAAGAAATGTCAACGTTGTTATGTCAAATCGAAGCAATATTAAATTCAAGACCTTTAAACACTTCAGGGGATGGTATACATAGATGACATTGAAGTAATTACACCCGGGCATTTCTTAATAGGTAGATGAACTCTAGATGCAATTGAATCAGTGGATGAAAAAGAAAATATTAATAATTTAGATAGATGGAAACTAATAAAAAAATTAATAAGAATTCTGGATAAAATGGAAGAATGATTATCCATACACCCTACAGCAAAGAAATAAATGGAAGTTATATAGAAAGGGCAAGTAGTGCTCTTCAAAGATAAAAATTGCCACCCAGCTAGGTGGCCATTGGCTATTACAAAAATATGTCCTCTTCATGACCCAACAAGAAACAAGAAGTAGACGTGCACCTTTTGAATTCATGGAAACAATATATCATATATTTTTTGGTGTAATGGACGAAGACGATAGTCGACAAATGGAAGAAATTATGAAAAATCTATTGGAGAATCAGCATGTTCTAAATAACTTAATACGGAAGCAAACTTCTGTGGTAGATTCTACAGCAAATCTACTGAAAAAAATTGCCGACGACATTAGTTTAAACTTTAAAAACATGAACACAAGAATTGAAAATATGACTGAAGTCCTCGAAGAAAGTTATTATGTGTATAAGGAATCTATTAATTTTTTATGGTCACAAAACAACTTAGCTCCTTGATTGATGAATGTGAAAAAATACAAGCAGGAGTTATAAATCTGTTAATAGATATAAATCATGGCTGGCTAAACACAAACCTTAAACCAAAGCAACTAAACCTTCAAATATCTTAAATAAAAGATAGCCTTTCTGAAAATTTGGTTATCCCAGGGAAAAGGTCAAGTACTGAGCTTAAAGAAGTTTATACTTTACTAACGGCAAGAGGCTTATTCATTGATAGGAGATTGATAATAAGTGCAAAAATTCCATTATTTGGTATAGAGTAATTCCCGTACCAATTAAAAGTGCCGATCAAATGATAATAGTTAATTTAAGATCTGAGTACTTAGTTTATAATTTTGAGATAGACTCCTATCATTTAATTGCGGAATCAACATTAAACAGATGCCAAAAATGGTACCTCAATAAGAGAATTTGTGAAGGAAGTTGGCCCTGGAGTAATGGAAATGACAATACATGCCCAACACGCACGCAAATTGAAAATTAGAAAAGAATTGGTTGAATTAAAAAAGAAAAGTAGTTGGTTCTACAAGCGGTAAAATATAATTAATCAACTTGCCCGAGCAAGGTTTAAAGTCAGAATGCACGGCTAGAAGCGATGACAATATATTAGTAGCTCAGCACAATTCCCAGTCAGAGAGTCATGAAATAGTATTGGAGATGTTAATACAATCCCAAAAATAGTCTGGGACCCATTAAAACTATCACCTATCAATCATACCGTTGAAATCAAAAGCCTGACAAATGAAATTAGATATTTAAAAGAAAATCATATTGAATTGCTTCTTTAGGAGTAGGATTAATTATCATTGTAATCTGGGTGGCATTCACCATTCGAAAATTAATGATACGACAACAACTGCTGGCCATAAAATTTGACGGCCCTTTGCAAAATGTTCCAATATAAACACCACATATTATAAGTATAGATACCACATGAGAAATATATAATAATAATCTACACGCACTCTTATATAACACAGAGTGTACTTAATGTACTATGTCTAAAATTCATAATTTACGAGAATTTGTAAGTCCAATGTTATGATTATGTGTAAGTTGAGATAGTCTTAAGTGATATCCCAAATATACATGTAAACTACAATAATTTATGATCATGCGAGATCTTTAAACCTTATCTGGGCTGCGTCGCAGGTCAATATAGAGATAAGCCTAGAATAAGAACATCATGTATGTAAGGAACAATTTTAAATAGTAAAGCTCAGTTCAATATACGAATTCAAACACATATATAGAATAGTATAGTATGTAAAATAAGTAAAAATGCATGTAATATAATGAATAGTATGAAATGAATTCCTTTCGAGTGAGTATCTTTACTGAGTGGTTCTCATAAACATTGTGGTTGGTTGCAATATTTCAATGGTGTAGAAACCATTGATGGTGATGTTGACAAAGTCTTCACGGAAGCAGTAAATGGGGACACTGAAGATGATGCAAAGGGTCTCATATGGTATTGCATGCTTCTCGAAGAGCAGCGCTCCGCTAACGCCATATCTTCATCTGCAGCGTTTTCTAAGATTTTTCCGATGGCCGCAGCAGCCGTCCTTTTGATACTTCTACTTCTAACAGACCCCATTTCCGTTAAAAATCGATCTGCTAACCTAGCCTTGCTGTAGGTAGTTGTTTGGCTCGTAAATAAAGTCCTTATGTTATGTCATGTAATTTCTTGTAAACATTAGGCATTGTGTCATATTTCATCTGGAAATAAAAGTAACAATTAAATTTTTTCCATGACAGAGTCCAACATCAACATTAGAATGAAGAGCTATCGCTGAAAACTTTTTATTCAAATGGCAGTTCCCCTTTGCTTTTAATCTTCGGGCCTCCCCGTATGTATGGTTCATGCATTTGGTATTCTCACAAATATATTCCGAATTTTGCAAAACAAAATTAATCTATCTGCCGAAAATGTGGTGGTGGAATATTACTTCCACGTCTAATGTACATGTTGCGCAAAAATTAAACTCATCACAACCCTAAATTCTGGCCACCTGATATGGTTGTACACGAATTTAAATATAAGAATTGGAAAAGATCTATGCAGGCAGCTTGTTCAAACTAGTTCTCTTAATGCGCAAAGAACGATCATAAAAAACAAGCTTCCTGCCTTCATCCTATCTCAATTTGTTATCAAAATGTTAGATGTTTATTATCCAAGCTTAACAATTTGCATAGGAACAGTTTCTCTTTTGTTACAGGTATCACTGTTTTTTCTGTATCATGGTCTAAGTTCTACCAATCGACTGCAATGTTGTGTCAAAATTTCAGAGCAATTGGTAAAGTAGTTTTCGAGTTCTGAGGTCCTGAATATTCGAACATTTACATTTTCATTTATATAGGCGATATTGTACTTTTTCATCATTATTTTGTGTTGTACATTCTTTAAGTTGACAGTATTCTGTCATTAATAAATTAATAAATTCATAATTAATAGAAAGGATGACTTCCGTTACAAGCCGTACTAAGTAAGCAAAGCTACACTATTAGTCGATCACGGTTACACTTGAGACTCGATGCCAAGCGAGTCAACACAGGGGAAGGAAAACGAAACCAAAAATCTGAAGAAGTTGACATTACACAATTCACATCGACTGCTAAATAAAATATGAAATTAAAGGAATTACAAGTACTTGAAAGAGAAAACAATATAAACATGTAATAAGTTCATTCAATAATCGGATGTTTAAAATACTGATGGTAAAACCATATCGACTGCTAAATAACATATATAAATATAAGAAATGCAAGTATGGAAAAACCGGAAAGATGGGTATCTTCGACTATGCCGAAGATGCAATTTGAGTATCAACAAAGAACACAATTTGAGTGGCACTTTATTGCACAATTACTCTTTAGAAGTTTGTCATTTAATGTGGGTTTGAATGGGAGGTACCCCTGCTGGTAACCCTAGAATCATGAAATTGGCATGGTTGATGGATATGGAACAGAAACTCATAATGTCCAAATTTCATTTTGATCGAACAATAAATCATTAAGTTTTTTTAATAAGGTGGATGGCTCGGACCCTAATTATCCGCTGATAGATCATTCGGTTCAATGAATCCCACATATCTGTAATATTAAGATCAGGTGATTGTGATGACCTAGACTTCGTCGTACCTTTAATAAATTGAAATTTTTATTTCATTATACATATAATTTATGTCCATTCCATTTCAGTACTTCTGATCTCACATCACATTGTTTTCAAAGCATCAAGCTTCTGTCAACTGTTAAATGAGAATAACCAAAGTTCTAAAGCTATCTAAAGCTTTTATGTTCACAAATACTCACATAGGTTTGTGTTTGTGCTAAACACATTTTCTCAGGCACCTTAGCTGCTTGGCAACGGAAAAGCACCTCTCCTACCGACAATTGGACTTACCATTCCACCACCATGCAATTTCCCTTTTTCGATCGCTTGTATTCAACTCAACACATTTCACCTCAACTCAAATTAATTGATTTGAATTCAAATTCAACACAACATTAAGCTACGGAAGGCAACAATGCAACGCAACGACATTCGCATTGGCATTTTTAACAGTAAAGCGTGTGATTGTGTGCTGGTTCTTTCAATTGTTGCCGATTAACTCTTCTTCTTATTCTGCTGCTGACTGATTTTGCAAAAGTTACAAAAAACGAAACGAGAAAAAATCAGGACCAGATCGAGATTGAAACCGAATTCAAGAACGAAACCCAATCAATCGATTGTCGAGGGTTAAAATAACAACGAAAGCCGAAACCGTTCAAAATTTAAATTGGATTTATTCAGCAGCAACAACAACAACTGCGACGACACAACAACAAAATACATACATATGTATGTATAGAAAACGTAAAGTAAAGTTATAGGTTCTCAAAATCCTCAATTAGAAAAAAAAAATTTTAAATAAAAACAAAAACATGTGCAAATTCAATTGTAAAAGAAAAACAAAAAAAAAGCATTAAAAGGCAAAAGTTGAACTTTAAACATATTACATTTTTTTGCTTCTAAACGCAATAAGAAATTTATAATCTTTAAATATTGTGTTTTTTTTTTTTTTATTTAGTAGTTAAATTGTGTACAAAAAGAATTAGCGGTTTTTTTGTGTTCGCTTATTTTTACATCACCAAATACTGAAGTAACACAAAGGAAAGATAAAACAAAGAAACCAAACGAATCGAAACAAAAAGGAATAACGGACAACACACATTGTACATTTATCGTCGATTCTTCTTTGCAGTCGGTTGTTTGTGTGCACAGTTTGTGACTGATGCAAACACACGTCTTCATATTCCTTTTTCATTTTCGTTTTTATTGAATATATGAAGGTACATACGTGTTCCGTCGCAAAAAAAACTTTTTACGTTTCTATTCATTTTTGGTTTTATATTTTTTTCAGTTTCGAAATGAGTTTGGAAAGGGCAATTAGGATTTTGAATGCAGTTGGATTGATTTTGCAAATGGACGAAAGTGCGAGTGAAGACGACGAAATTATGTTTCTTTTGTTGGAGTGCTACAAAATGAAGAGGGATGCAGCAAAAAAATAAAAGGGAATGGGTTAAAGACTGGAGGAAAGTACGCAATGAGAAAGGCTCGTATTCTTCCTTAACAGAAGTATTAGCAACTGGTGAACATTCATTTATGAAATATCTTCGAATGAACCAGGAGACATCCTTTTTTCAATTGAAAACGACATTAAGAAAAGTCCAGCAGAAAAATTATCAGCTATATTGAGATACTTGGCAACTGGAGAATCTTTGCAAAAATACCAATTATCATACTCGGTTGTCTACATCTTTAATGTCAGTAGAGATTCCCTATTTGGGAAATTTAAAAGAAAAACATATATAAAGTGTTGACAAGTTTTTGTTATAAACTCAATATGTGTCATTACCAATGACAATAGTTCAATAGGTCCGTCAGTGTTTCACTCACTCGATCAACTACATACATACCTCTCATATTACATTTTAACTAAGCTTGACCATCCTTCTATTCTAATTTAGTACACACTCGTATTGGTCTCCACTACACCTGTAGCCTCTATTATATTATAAATATATAACAGCTCGGCCATCCTGACAATTCGATCGATTAAGATTATTCGGCGGTATTTTCATTTTTGGAATTATACATACTTATGTACATATTGTTGTAACCATGTTGCAAAGTTATTGGATTCTAAATTTTATAATTTTCTTAAACTAACTTTGTTAATTGTAACACAAATGCATCTACTTAAGAAAACTTACATTCTATTAAATATCTAATAATCAATCAGAACAATTCTTACACTGATCACGCCAATCCGCCCACAATGCACTGATATGGAAACTTGACAATTTTCTATGTCTTTAATCACATATCGATCATTAGGTAATACTATCTTTAAACAATATGGACTTTTTTATTTCGGAACAAATTTCGTAATAGTTCCGATTGTGGGTTTCAACGTTTCGCACACCAAATAATAATTTCGATGGCATCTCTCCTGTTCCAGAGTGTTTAGAATTATTTAAAGCATATTCAACTTTTACCAGAAGTCTAAACCAATCTGAAAGATGGACTGGATCTGCAGGCTTATTAACAATCCGTTTTTCCCATCATACACAGTATTGGTGTTTTAATTTGCTTGAATTGAATTGTCTAAAATCTCCGGATCCACCATATCCTATTTCGTTCAATACTGCAATTAGTTAAGGGAACTTTCAATTTTTTTTTACAAAAGCCAATACCAAACATTTCAGTTGACAAGTCATTGTCGGAAGTAATGTAAAATAAAATAAGTTTTTTTTATAGTATGAAATGTTACGTCGAGACAAATTTTACCATAAGTGAAAAGTTTGGAACCATTGCCACCACAAAACGCCGTTGGAAATAATTTATCACTGAGGTTTTTGTAGGGCGCTACCGATCGCCGTAAAATTAATTAATTAATTATGCTGCCAGTATCAAATATAGTAGACATATATTTTGGATTAGATTGTGCCTTATTTATTATTGGTACATCGATTCGCCAGTCATCACCATTCCGACTTTCTCTGCATGTTGATTGTCTGCCTAGCCCATATATTTGATGAAGTTGAAAGTTGTTGTTGAAATGTGATGGAGTGATCCACAACGGAAGCAAGAGCCCTTGACACGTTTTGGCTCAGTGCACGATGAAGCATAGTGGCCATATGCCAAACAGTTGAAGTAACAAATCTTATTTTTGTCAACTGACGTGGATGAAGATTTGTTACGTAAATCAGAATATCTATGTGATAACTTCTTTAGCTGATCGATATTATGTGCTGGATACAAGACTGCAATACTAATAGAGTTGTCCTGGAAGCCATCAACAATAAATTGCATGGTTTGTGACTCCTCAATATCAGCACGTGAGGCTATCTCCTGCATTTGCAGTATCTACCTCATTATCGAAGTTTTCGCTTGAACATACATAGTTTATAGACTTTAACAACGTAATAATTTCAGACACAGAATAAGTACGAGTATGACCAAAAGTTCCCAAAAACGTTGAACGCACGGTTGTTGAACGATCAACGATAAAAAAGAATGCAGCCTCTATAGCAGGTTTCAGTAATCTTTTTTTTTTTTCCTTTTTAATTCAATTTTTTCCTTTTTAATGTAACGTTTAATTTTATGTTTTATATAATGTAATGTATACTAAAAGCTTATAATGAAATGTATTTGTGATGGTTATATGATACAACGGTGAGATCCAGATATTTCTCTTGAGTTTCTGTGGTGAAAATTTGTAATGGTTGCAAAACCTTCGCAGATTGTGATTCTGGTGACTCGACTCCAATGAAGTCATAGTAAATGGTAATACTGACGATGACGAAATGGGTTGCGTGAGATGGTAGGCTCAAAATTAATATTAATATTTTTCAATAGCCCCAACACCCTTTGTTGATGTCCAACATCAAGTTATCTGTTGCCCGACTTATTGTTTGAAACGCATTTAATCAACATCATCGGACAACAATAACAGTTTTTAAATCATTTGCAAGCGATTCATACACAGCAGCCCTTTGACTCTGTCAATGGTACTTCGCACTTTGTACATTATTCAAAAAATCAAAATTTTGTGTTTTTTCAATCAATAATTCCATCGCTTCCTTTGGCCACAATTTTTTTGCAGGTGAGCTGAAATTTTGTACATAGGTTTCTTTTTACTTCGGACATTTGACATTTGTCGGAACGAGCAGAACCGGTCCTGGGAGCGGTTCCCTCCATACCACCCCATTATGAGTTTCTGGTCCATATCCACCAACCATGTAAATTTCATGATCCTAGGGCTACCTGGAGGGTACCTCCCATGCTGATTCATATTCATTAAGCATGTAAATTTCAAGATCCTAGGATTACTGAATCGTACAGCTCCCATACAAAAAACATTTTCTAGAGGCTGCGGCATAGTCAAAGATAGTTTTCTTTCTGGTTTCATTTATTTTTGTGTATGAAGTTCTGAAGTTGTTTTGGTGCATTTCGTTGAAAATGAATTGGGAAGCGCAAAGGAAATTATGGATATGGTAAAATTAATGTTTTCGGTATATGAATGCGAATATAAAGTAATATTGAATTTGTTGAATTGCTGCGAAATGACGCTGCCGGATCCAAGCGCAAAAAAATGAAGAAAATTGGGTTGAAGATTGGAACGTATGCTTGGCTATTTGGAAAATTTTAAAAATATATGTTTGAAGCTTTGTATAATTTGTTTAGTTTTACAGTAATAACATATGTACATTCAGTGTAATGTATATACTTAGTAATAAGTTATTGTATTTTACAATATAATGCAATGTTTTTATTGCCCAATTCATCTGCAAATAAAAATAACAATTAAATTTTTTCCATTACAGTTTCCAACATCAACATCAGAATGGGAAGCTATCGCTGAAAACTTTTTATTCAAATGGCAGCTCCCCGTTTGTTTGGGTGCAGTTGATGGAAAGGACATACTCTTCAGGCCTCCTCGTAAAGATGGTTCTGTTTATTATAGCCACAGAGGAAGCCACAGCACTGTTTTACTTGCACTAGTCGACGCAAACTGTCGTTTTATATATATAGATGTAGGAAGCAAAGCTCTTGTAAATGATGCTGAAGTGTTTTTGCAAAGCAAATTGAAGGAAGTGGAAAATAGAAACGAACTATAATCAATCCCATCGGACAAAATAATGGCCGAAATTTACCCTACGTAATTGTTGGAGATGACGCTTTTCCTTTGCAAAAACACTAGCTGCCGTATACAACAAATAACAACAAATATACGTATCTCCCGAACCAGACACGTTGTTGAACATGCTTTTGCATTCTCACAAATATATTCCGAATTTTGCAAAACAAAATTAATCTATCTGCCTTCTTCACAATTTCCGATTGGAATCATCGGACTCTACTACCTTGAACAATGTCATCAATACTGGAAAAGACTCAAATTCACAGAAAGGAGCAACAGAGTCTGTCAGACAAGACATGGAATATTTTAATGGAGAGGGTAAAGATGATTCGGAGAAAAGAGAGTTGTAAATACTGACGGTCATCACTTATCTTTTTCTGCGGATTACATTCACTTAACAAACATAAACCTAATCCGTACAACGGGGAATAAAGAAAATTATAACAACAGTTGTTGCTTTTACATCTATTTTTTCATGGAAAAGATTTTTATGCCACTTTATTGTCGGACCAAAAATTCCATTTCTATCATATTCCAAAATCAAAGCAATGAACTGTGTTAACCTCATGACCAGTGTCGATAATGATGTTCTTACTTGCAACAACAACGACGACACACACACAAAGAGAGAGAGAAAGAAGTTTCACTTCAAAAATTTAATACAACAACTACTGCAAACAAAATATGTGCTAGCTGCTTGGCTTCCGTTCCTTAAGAATTCCAATATTTTAATTGTGTTATCCGTTGTGGGGTTGTTGATTGCGAATTACGGAGTGGATTGACCAAATATATCCGCTCTTATCGGTTGAAGGTATGTGCAGTCGTCGTGCAGGTGTTTGATAGAGAACTTACCTCCAAGGTACAGGCAGTTTAGCTTACTTTTCCCTTTGAAAAGATGCTTATGTGTTAGGTCGCTGTGCCCTGTTCTAACACGAATTAAAAACTTGCAGTGCCTATGGTTATTCAAAGATGGGTATCGTATTGGTATCTTATTGGGGTTGAACCATTTATACCAATGGTTGAAAGAACGCCATTCTTCAATCTCTGAGGACTTGAGTATGTCACTTATGTGTCGCCAGATATCCTTCGGTACTCACGGTATGGTAGTAAAGGAGATTGGGCTGCTAACTTTGCAGCGTTGTCAGTGTGCGCGTTCCCAATGATACCAATGTGCCTACGTGCCCAGAGAAGCCTTATTTTGTTTTGATGTTGAAAGCAGTGATGACGGATTTCACATAGCAAATTTTTGTTGTTGTAAAAGTTCCGTAAGCCGTGTTAGGTGAATAAGCTATAACTGCATATGATTTGTGTACCTTTATGATCGATGGCAAACTTAATAGCTTTAAGGATGGCTATCGCTTCTTCTGAGGCAACAGAGAAGTTAATGACCCCGTTCCCCAGCATCGATGGTGGCGATGGACTGATATTTTTTCATCGGTAGGGAGTGACAATATTATGGAGTTTGCTAAAATGAATGCATATATATATATTTTTTATTATGTTTCCCCATATAATATATAATCCATGCTGCTGATCCCGTTGGTGGAACAAAGAAACTTTGGTAGGAGCTTATGAGTTGTTTATGCGACTGTACTTGGTAGATCTGGCAGACTCACTTCAGCAAGAATACATTTAGTAGGTGCTGTTGGAAATACGCCTATACTACGTCGAACACCTGCATGATATGGTGCAAGTATATTTTTAATATTGGATTGAGCGCACCAACCGTAAATGGGAAGACCTTAGTCTTTTTTAAACAGCGAGTGTTTCGATAATAGGAACTTTATTATGTTGAGACGATTATTTAAGTTTTCCCTTAGTTCGATACCATTTTATTTAAAAGTAAGATGTAAGTCGATCGTAAGGCCCAGAATTTTTAAATGTCTAATCGTTTCTAACTCCATATAATTAAATGATTCATTGAATGATTGGAAGGCGATAATGAACAGTACAACAGACAGGGGTGAACCCTGTAGGATTCCGTTGTGAAATCTGATAGACTCTCTTAGGGGTCGATAGAAGTGAAATATTGGGTGTCTATTTTCTAAATGATTCCTTTTTTGTTTTGATTCTCTTTTGCACATTGGATTGCTTCTTTTATAGGCGATCAAGTTTTCGGTATTATGAGTAGGTTTATACCTTTGCCAAAGACATTGTTTTAGATTTTCCAGTGCTTGGAGCTCTGAATTCCACCAAAAAATTTTTCTAGAGCGATATTTAGGTTTAGTTTGAGGCATGGCTAGGTTGGCAGAAGTTCTAATTGCTCTAGTTGTCTTGGCTGCGAAGTGATTTAAGTCGACCAGGGAGGAAGTAGCGGGAATAGAGAATTTTTCTTACAGGCTAACTGGAAATTTTCCAATTACTTACTCTTAAATTTAACATAAGAGGGTATTTTATCAGCTTTAAATTGAGTCTGAATATCCGTCAAAATGGGGAAATGATCGCTTCAGTGTAGATTTTGAGTAATGAACTAGTTGCACAGTGGGAACAATAATGCTGATACCAGGGCAAGGTCAACGTGTGTGGAAGAACTATGCATTTAAAGAGGAGAACCGTTATTAAGAATTGCCAAGTTGGATTTATTTATGATTTTTTCTAATTGGCAGCCATGAGCATTTTGTAAGTTGGAACCCCACAGTGGACTCCAGGCGTTGAAATCACCCACATACACAGTTCGTTTGTTCGACAAGGTAATCATGTTAAATGTAACATTAGACGATATTTTTTGAAGTCATTTTTGTAAGTGTTTTTTTGTTTTTGTATTGCGGTAGATATAGAAGGTAAATTTGAGAGAGCATCAAAGTTGGACTCTTTTTGGTGCTAAAAAGACAGCGAAGATGAAGTGTTTTTTAAGGGGGCTGCAGCAGCAGTTTCGATTTAATATTATTAAGGTTCTTTACTTGTTGATTTTAAATATCACTCTTGTAGTTGTTGCTGTTGGGCTACTGAAAAATAAGAAGCGCTTACCGTTTTGGGTGCAGTTGATTTAAATACATATTACCTTTGCTTCGCGTATAGAGTATTTATTATTTGTCTTTGTTTTTAATATTTCTCTTTGTTTTTGGTATTTGGAACATTGCCACAATGAAGCAGAATGTTCTTCTGAACAGTTTTCGCATTTTGAACGTGTGCAGTCAGTGAGACATGCGGGACCAGCCCACAGTTGCGCAGATTTCATCGTTTTTGTAATGTTTACTGGTGTGGCTAACACTTCTTACGGATTTTGACTGAGTGTCACTTATTCGCATCGAATTGAGTTTTAGACAACAAAAGTAAATTCTCATCTTTAAGATTGGAAATAGAGACAACATTTTTTGAAATCATATTGAGCGCACGATGCACGGCAAAACATGAGAATTCGGACATTTTCTTATCGCAGTTTTTTGATGCAATAATGATGAATGAGAATTATCCCTAGTGGCCGGGGGAGCTCCGGGAAATACAGTTTTTGAAGAGGTCCCCCGTTTTTTTTTTTGTGGGCGGGCTCTCAGCAAGCGGTGTATACCGATTGCTCCCCATGTTAGGTGGCGTAGTGGCCATTATAATATTTGTTGATTTTTTTACTTTAATCAAAAATGAAACTGTACTATACGGATTAAAATGTGCAAAACGACCACGAGGTCGAATGAAAGAAAATACCGATATGAACTTTGCTGATAAGAAAACAATAGGACCTCTCAAAATGAGAGATAGTCGGTGACTGGAAAATAATTATTATTATGGATTAATAAAATAAAAATCAAAAATAATTATTATTTATAATTAATAAAAAAGAAAACCAAACCATTTAAAAAACCAATATTTTTATATATCTATTAGATATGTACGACGATTTCATTATAATGATTTTCTAAGTTAAAAATCGAGACCGTAACTATTATTTTCGGTCCCTGAAATTTGAAGATCCTAGAATTACTAAATCGCATAGCTCCCATACAAAAAACATTTTCTAGAAGCTGCGTGAAGAGTATTACATCTTCGGCATAGTCGCCGCAAATTCCAATCACGTTTGAATATACTGGCATGCAGTGTAGTCCACTCAAAGAAGGGACTATATTCTTTAAAGTACATAGTAGGGTTACCAGTAGGGGTACCTCCCATACAAACCCACATTAAATGCCAAACATATAAAGAGTAATTGTACAATAAAGTACCACTCAAACTGTGTTCTTTGTTGATACTCAAACTGTAACAGAGAGCAAA
>JBANCV010000426.1:0-39167 GCA_037040105.1 Amiota albilabris | reverse complement strand
ATACTTTGGATTTATTACCACGAATACTTTTAAGATCCGAATATTTGAATGGAAATACAAGGTTGCTTGCATCACTATCACTCATTATTCTTAAAACATTGAAGATCGATCTTTTTGTTCGCTGGGATGCGGACTGAGTGCAAAAGAAAACAAGACTACTGTCTTTCCCTCGCACGCATGCAACTATGTATATGTACACAATCTCATCCTGTCTTATTTTTGTTATGTTATAATTCATCTTACTGGTATTTCTGTGCTCCTGGTTGTAACATGACGGTATTTTTCGTATCCCTCGCACGCATGCAACTATGTACATGTACACAATCTCATCCTGTCTGATTTTTGATATGTTATAATTTATCCCACTGGTATTTCTGTGTTATAAACTGGTTGAAACAAAACGCTATCATTTTTTTTTATATTGTATATAAAATTCGAGTGTACGGATTTTTGTGACTCTTCTTCTCCTAAAAGGAGGCACCGATTTTGATGAAATTTTATTTTGTTCTACTTATTGCGTTACATAAATGGGCCTTATTGATAGTAGGATGTGGTACGTGGCGCTGTTGTAAAAATCCACGCAGTTTTCTAACAACTGTTTCCCAATTTTTTTATCTAACGCAATATTTACAATATTTTTTTCATTTTTTAAAGTTAATTATACAATAATATTTTTTTAGCATAATTAAGTTCTATCATTATTTTCTTTATAAATATACTTCGGATTCGGATCCGTACTTTGGATTCGATTACCACGAGTACTTTTAAGATCGGAATCTTGGAGTCGAAAGCCAAGGATGCTTGCATCACTACCACTCAGCATTCTTAAATCATTAAATATCGAACGTTTTGTTCGCTGGGATGCGGAGTAAGTGCACAAGAAAACAAAACTATTGAGTTTTCACTCGCACGCATGCAACTACGTATATGCGCACAATCGCATTCTGTTTGTTTTGATTTTGTTATGATTTATCTTACTGGTGATTCTGTGCCTCTGGTTGAAGAAAAGAATGAAATTGTGTGGGATGGTGTGAAATTTTTATGCATACAGCTAGTTGCATGCGTGCGAGTGAAAAGTCCATAGAGTTCTTCCTTTGCACTCACTCCGTATCCCAGCAGACAAAAAGTTCGCTATCTTGAACAATTAGAACTAGCTCAGTTCAAGGTACCAAATTGTATCATGAAATAGTAAAATAAACTAAACCAACATAATTTTATTTTATTTCTTTATATATAAAATTCGAGTGCCCGGATATTTGTGACTCTTCTTCTCCTACATGGTTGGACCGATTTTGATGAAATTTTATTTTGTTCTACTTATGGGGTTACCTTAATGGGTCTTAGTTATAATAGGACCCGGTACATGGTGCTGCTGACGAAATCCACGCAGTTTTCTAACAACTGTTTCCCAATTTTTTTTATTTTACGCAAAATGTACTGAACCAATTTTACTTATTTTTGTCATTATTTAAAATCAATTATACTATTTTTCAGTATAATTAAATTCGCATGCAACTGTTTATAATATGTATACAATCTCATCCTGTTTGATTTTGGTTATGACCAAATTGTAACATGAAATAGTAAAATAAACAAACTCTAACATAATTTTATGTTATTTCTGTATATGTAAAATTAAAAATAATGATACATAGTTGGTATTCATTTATTATGGAACCACCTGTCAGCATGATTATAGAGGGTTGATTACATTCTACTGCAGAAACAATATCTTTCCAAATGTTACCACCAACTTTTACCAGTTGCTTTTTAGTATCAAAAATAAAGAATCTTTTACCAAAAGCTAAGCAATGTCAACATTGGTTTTCCTGGCAATTGACACAAATTTTAACTGCATGGAACATACCGATACCTTAAAATATTTTATTATATGTAAAAATGATGCAAACAAGTTCAACTTAAAAGCCCAGAAAACCATGAAGTATTGATGTGAAAAACAAAATAAAAAGGAAACGCAAAAATATGTATGTTAAAAGCTTTGCATGCTCTAGAAATATAAAATAAAATGTGAAAGTAGGAAAAAGTGAGAATATAGTAAATATTCATGGATGCAGTGCGAGCAACCAAGTTGTTCTTGAACCAGTTTTACAAAAAAAGGAAAAATGTCAAATCTATTGTTGTCGTAATGTTCGTGCGTCGAAGGCCTTGGTTAAGTGTAATGACAAGTATAAGTCCTTTCTTTGGGCTATATGCGAACATACCTAGGCCCTTATCTTTTAAGCAATTGAAGTGAAATTTACTACCAACATATGTATTTAATTATCGTGGACATATAATATGCCTGATTTCTGAATGAAGCAATCCCAATTCTCATCGAAGTATGTAGGTATATGTATTTATACTCTTCACAAAGTACATAGTATTATAAGGGACATCGGAGACCCCATAAAGTATATATATTATTTGATCATTTTGATTTTTTGATTTCACTATATCCTTCTATCCGTTTGTATTTAAACAAACTAGTCCCTCAGTTTTTGAGCTACACAGCTGAAATTTTGCATGCAGTTTTCTTTTTAGCATACGCAATACATTTGTCCGAATCGGACTTCTAAGGGGACACTCCCATACAATCGCAAATTCACGTTGAAAAACTTTTTTTTTTTATGCTAAAATACAATATTGTTATGTTGAAATTTGGATACTATAAGTTCATCCAATGGTTTTAATTTCCTAATATCCTAAGATTACTGGATCTCATAGCTCTCCCATACATATATTGTGGTCACAATGTTGAAACGCAGTGTGTATACTGACTTTGCTGGTAACCATAAGTCAAATCAATCATCATATTCTAAAATTTCCGTGTGCCCAATCACAGGAATGTTTTTTAGGGGAGGTGTGAAGAGTATTACAATTTCGCCATAATCGAAAATACCCTTCTGTCTAGTTTATTACATCCAGATTAAATTAGCTCAATTTACACATAGCCTGTTAGGATTTTCCAACTGATTTCGTGGTCATCGTTTAATATGTTTAAAATACTTGTATAACACAATGAATTCATTTAACCATGAGTATTTTGATATGAAGGCAGGTATTCATAAAAGTGGTTTATACTACTTGCTGCTTTTTCCAGCACTGCACTCTAATCACTTTTAATGCCTCAATGAACTGATTGCATCGATTACACCAGTCTTCTCCTATCTCAGCATTCCTCTGAAAACTTTTACTGTGTTTTGCTCTGATTAATTTTCCCTTTAGAATTGCTTTGGTGGATAGCTTATGCGGCAATCTATTTACGTCTTAGTGATATATTGCATATGTAGATCTTATGTATAGAAATAACTGTCTTCCGTACCGGTATGACAATGTATGGTTTGAGAATGTGTCTGGTAGCTTAAGCACTCAAGAACTATCGCTGGAACTTGTTTACCTTTTCCATTTTGATGCCAGTGTGATTTATTTTTCGCTCAAGAAATTATGCTCTGTCAACTTAATACTGTTTTTTGCTTTCTAAATTCTTATAAATATATAGATTTACTTAAATTCACATATTATATTCACTGCGAACTACCCATGCTATACCGGGGCTGGTTGATAGTAGATAAAGAAAGGATTATGGCAGACCGAATCTAAATCTTTCGAATGGTGGATCTATTATACTATTGTATATTATACAATACATTTCTTAGTTCATATGTCTCTTCCTTATCATGGAATTCATTAAGTTCTCTGAAATACAGAGCATATTATTAATATTTGATGTAAGAAACAATATATTTTACTCGTCTAGAAGAAAACTTAAAGACACAAAACATTTAAAGACTTTTACATAACTAAATCAAAATTCAAAGAGAAAAACCTTATGCCATCATCATCATTATTATCAGCAGCATCATCATCTTCATCATCAAGTATGCTTAGACAAGGGTTTCCTATTTCAAATTTTAATTGCGTTTACGCAACCAAAATTGAGAACAGAGAGAAGAAGATGTTATCATAGATTGGAAGCCAGAAGCGTTAACTTATGCAATTAACTTATTGTTGCTTTGAAGTTGCCATTCCCGAAATTGGTTTTGACATTTACCCACCTACACAAAAGCAACGAGTATGTATATAAGTGTATGTATATTTGGGCGCTCCTTGGAGTCATATTTCGATTTCTGTATGGTTCTGCTTTAACTTTTATTGACAACCATTGATTGCAAATTGAATTAAGTTGCATTGACCACCACAACCAGAGGCCTATGGATAATGGCAATGGCAATGGCAATGGCAATGGCTATCGTTGTTATCCAAATGAACACCTAACTTTAGGCATTATATCTACATAGCACACATATCTGCATCTACATCTATACAAAATCAAATACTATTGCCGCAGAGAAGATATTTTGTATTGAACTCGGTTTTCGATTTCGGTTTGCAATGGAGAATTTGTTGCATGTTTCATGCAATCTAACACCTTTTGGTCATTTACTCGTAATGAGGGAAGTGTTTTTGGGCAAATAATATTGTGCACCCACAAGCAAAATTGCATGTGCCAGAATTTTGTTGTAATATTTTGAGAACTTTAGTGGTCAGCAACATCAACAACAATACTATGGTACTTAGAACGAGTACTTACTTTGTTCCCTTTTTGTGAAACACAAAACACTTTTGTCATTATCATTTACCTATTACTCAGTGAACATAGTTAATCCATTTTGCTATCTCTCCCTCTATGTGTGCACTTGAATACCCTATGTTGTATAATATTTGGAATAAGTATAGTATTTCCATTGTGCCATTATATTTGCTATGATGCATTTCATAAAGTTTTCAAAGACTTTTCAGTAATTTGTTTATCGAAACTGTGAAACATATTTTATTAATAATTAGTATGAAGAAACGACTCCAAATCCAACTGTCCAGGCCCTTAATCTTTTAAAGTATTATATGCATAATTATCTGTTTCGCCCAGCGTTGCATGGCTCTCACGTCACTTTGCGAAAATATTACAATGAGAAGCAGCTAAGAACAAAGAAATAGTGAACGAAATCGCCAATTAAAAGTGAATATCTTTTGATTCTGTAGTTCGATTTTGATTAAATGAACGCTAAATATTACTCACAATAAAGCTTCTTATCTTTCAGTAATTCGATTTTAAATCACATCAGTGGCTATTACGTGATGAGCGTACAAACGTTTCAAAGTCTATGATTTTATTAGGTGCATAGATAAATAGAAATGCATGATGTTGACTCCATTGTATTTCAAGCAGGCTTAGATTATCTTTGCTTACTCGTACAAGTTATTGTAGTTACGAACAAAATATTATTCTAATATTCTGTATCTACATATGCTATCTGTTTTGACTATCATATAGTATATAATACATAAGTAAAATAAACAAGCTGTTTGCCACAAAATTACGGTTACCAAGAATTCTGAAGTCTGATTGTACCATAATAACTTTTGTTGCTTGCATACAATCAATATATCAATGCAACTTTAATAAGATACTAACTAACTTTGGTTTTGATGAAAAATCATTTCAATTTAACTTAATTTAACTCAACCCCACTAACAATACGATACAACTACATGGAAGAAGGCATACAAAAACTGAGTGTGGTATGGCATTGATAGAAATTAAATTGGATTGCATTTTGTGTATCTGTCATATGTTTGTATTATTGTGTAGTCCTTGGGTTTAGTTGGATTTTGGATTTGATTTTGATTTTGTTTGTTAACAATTTTAAATGAAAATTGCCACATTATCAACATCATTATCGCTTATGGTATACATGTTTGTCTGTTTGTTGTTTATTTATCAGTGCCATAGACATTGCTGTCAACAGAATATTTTTCCTCACTCATTCTGACAATATTCACTCAATTCACATAATAAAACATCATTTAAATAAAACAAACATAATAAAGAAAGAAACTAATAGATAATAATTATGTAGACTATGCTTAATAAAAGACTCTGTCAGAACATTCTAAAAATATTGAAGTTTTTAATTAGAATACTACTTATTTTGTATAGAGACAAAAAGAAAACATGTCTCTATTGGCAAAGAATATTTTCGCACCAAGGAAACGATTCCATTTTTCAAGAAATGTAAATCTATGGATGATTGGACATTCCGGTTTTACATTTAACAAAATGGCGGATGAGTGTGCTAGAAATTGATCGGCACTGCCTGTTTCTTTAGCAGTTGCTGTTATTCAAAGACATCCTTTCAGGCCTAGAAGCGTAAATCAAGGATCTTAAAGGCATGCAGAGGGCGAATGAACCAGGCTGTGACGTTGTTGTCATCTGAAATGGACCTATGAGTTCTTACACTTGAACAGAATAAGATTCTGAGCATGATGTGAGTCCTAAGCACACTGCGCTATTGGATTAATGGCTCAAAGAGCGCATGTGCCTCATTAGGATTTGTGCACAGTTGTGAAGATGAGGAAGAATCAGAAATTACTCGACATCTCATATGTGACTACCCTGCCTGTCTTCTCTGGAAGCCTTTCTTTGAGGATTTGGGCAGTCTAGCAAAATATCCAATGAGGGACTAATCTATGGTCGTGGATACTTAATGTTAATTTAAGAAGTTGAGACCAACTAGGGATACCTTACCATTATATTACCCTAATCCTCTTTCCTTTGTCCCTTTTCATACAAGCAAGCACCATTATGGGATTCTGGGTGAACTCACGCTCTGTTGCGAAAGGCCTGCATAACATAACCTAACTTAACCATAACTGTAGCAGCATATATGTCATCTTCTGTTGGTAACATGATAAAGCGGTCCCGAAAAGACGCAACAGCCCAGCGATGTTATTCACTGCATGCCTGACAGCTCAATGTTTAGTTCTAAGATGATTTTCTGATTCTCGGTAAATTATACGCATTCAAAATAATTTAACCATTTTTAAAGGAAATACTTACTGTTCAGCAGAAAAAGTAATTGCTTTAATTCTATTGTGTAATAAATGGAATGATAAATCAAACAAAGTTAAATGTTGCGATTTAAAATGTCTGAAATGCCTTTCTCTCTATTTGTATTGTTATTGTTTCCCCAAAATCGAATTCTTCACTAATGAACCCGTCAATTGCCAAAACGATGGCTATCAACGTATACCAATCGAAATAAATAATCAACAATTGTTATGCTATTCAAAAACTATAATTAACCATAAGTTGGCTCATTAACCCGTAGCATGCTGCTTCCTATTATTCCACAAACGTTTTTCCATCTTACGCCCCAAGGAGCCTTCTTTCATGATTCTTTTTGCTGTTGCTCTACTTGAGATCCTCTTCTCTTGTTAATAAATATTGTAGGACTGTGACTCCCACCCCCCCCTATACTTGCCACACATTATTGTGGTGTGGTCTGAATGTTGAAATATTTTCATTTGTTTGTTTATTCATTTTGACCTCTTCCCATTTTCCATTTACCCATTGCCATTTTCATCTCAACATTTGCCACACCAAGTCATCCATCGTCCTTACATTTCGCACAGGAAAAACCTTTTTACGTAATCCATTAAAATGGTTCGCATTGGACTATGGACAATCTTCGTCGACTCCTCTTACAATTTGGGTTTTGTTCTCGTGTCGAGTTGGAGAATAAGCATTTCCATTTGATAAAATAACGATGACGATGGCGGTGATTGTGATTGTGATGGTGATGGTGATGATGATGGTAAAGAATTTCCTTCTTTTTGGTGGCAGCTTCCTGTTGGGTGAATGAAGCCTGAAATCTTAAAGTAACTTGATGTACTAGTACATTATGTATGTAGGTATATAGAAAATGCGTGAATAAGGCGCGCGCTTCCACCAAATGAAATTGATGAGTTTTCTTTGTTTTCCCTTCTGCTTTAATTGCTCTCTCTCTCTCTCTCTCTCTCTCTCACTCCAAAGCAATGATGATAGTGGGTAGCGATGGTGGTTGGCAAACCCAATAAGAAATCATACAAACGAAACATTGAAAGGCATTTAAAGCCTTCAGTTCATGTTTGATTGAACAATGAATGAAAAATGAAATGTGATGTCATAACTTTCATTTCCACTTCTTCTCTTTTAATTCCTTGGTTATTTAATAAAGCGGTTCTTAAACTGTGCTTAACCGAGGACCATTTAAACAGAAGTAATGACTTAAAAAATATTAAATATTATTTATAAGAACAAAAATTATAATTATAAAAACCTAGTTATGTTAATAGCAACAGACGTCTTCAGCTCATGGAAAGAGTTAAGAAGGATAGGGGAAAGTATTAGAAAAGTGCAGGAACAGACTTAAAACGGGAATTGAACCTGTGACTCCAGGATGTAAGCTCGACGCTCTAACCACCGAGACAACGAACCGAACCAGTCGTACTTAAAAAATAATATTATAAAGATTAGAGGAAAAGGCACATTCTTTTTTACTGTTAAAGGGGAATCACTTTTCTTAAAGTTCTATAAAAATTTATGGTAGAATACTGTACCATAATTCATAAATGATAAAACTCGACTACTTAAATTATGTTACTAACGGTTCGCCTCTGAGGTTATTGAGCCAAAAATTATGTCTTCAGAAAGGAATAAAATAATGCATAGAGTGGTGATGGAGTTCGGTAAAAAAAATTGTACTTCATGAGGAGATCCGATTACTACACAAGTTTAAGAACCGCTGACTTAATATAACGTATTGTTTTTGCCCGAAGCGAATGTTTTATGATTTTTAATTTGTTATTTTCTCATTGCACGTATGTATGTGACTGTTTAATTGCAATAAAATTTAATTATTATTAAGTTAATTTTTTTATTTATTTTTACTCGCTCAATTTTAATTGACTTCAATTGAACCCCCTACTATCTACTTCATTACAAATGTCAATAACTTTTGTTTGATTGTAATTTTTTGTATCATTATTAAGTACAACACAAACTGATTCAATCCGAAAATCAATTCGATTAAACGTATGTGAATTGTGGTTATTAATTAATGAGTTTCACTATAAAGATATAAACAAAAAATGAAATCAAGTAAACTGGGTAAGTGGGTCTGAATTCAATATACTTGGTAGCCCCCTCAATCAATTCAAAACTTTAAAGATGAAAATTATGCACTATGCAATATTAATACTGATAAAAATTTAAACTCAAATAATCTCAAGTCTCTAAGAATTGGTGAATTTCGCAATTTCAAATAACGTGGCATTAAGAGTCTTCGGGAACCGCAAAACATTCTCTCGCATGATATTTTGTATGCAAAAAAGCGAACACTTTTAACACTTCATGTGTATAGAATCAAAAATTTAAGATAAGAAATCCTTTCATTCGTTAATGTGTTGTTTAGAAAATTAAATCCCAATCATACTTTTGGTATATGATAAAGAAAGATGTGTATTAAGAAACAACAAAAACAGATCCAAAGCTCAATTATAGCATATTTTGATTGTGGGACAATCAAACAAGACCATTATAGGAAAGTTTCTTTTATATTTCCAGAATGTTTTTATGGGTTCCATAAGTGATAGCATACTGTGATAAGTGAAACAAAAAGTACCGAGCCACCCCATTTTGGACTTGCTTATAAAAATTAATCCTAAGAATAAGAAAATTGTTATATAAAAAGTCCCTTTTAAGTCATACGTACATATATAATGAGATGGGGGAGTTGAAGATTATGAGAAGGCACTGAATCCTTTCATATGTTTTCCTCAAAAAAAAAAATTGTTGAAAACTTCTGAGCAACAATATCTGATATAAAATGGATAGCTGAGAATAATGTACTACTTAACATTGACTATCCTTTGACAAAATATAAATTCAACAGAAACACCTGAAGAAACAAGAATAGCGAATTTTATGAGGAATTTTATGAATTTGTTCTATAACTCTATACATACTAGATGTGGGTCGTTCGACCACCATAATTAATTGAATTTTTAATATACGTACACGTACATAATGAAAGTGGTTATAAATTTTAATTGTTAATATTTTTTATTATTTTTCTGTTTCTTATCTTATTGCTTGTTAATTTTCTCAATTTAAATATGTTGTTCTGCAATGGTCGTGCAGTCACCAATTGGATGTGCAATAATATAACCCATTTCAATTCGATCAGGACTATGATATGCTATATGGAAATAAGTCTACCTGTGATGGTACCAGATGATCTTAGCTCTTATTTCTCCGGAGCCTTTCAATGAAATATTACAATAGTTTCTCATCCACAATTTTCATTACCCCTTGTGCCTTTCATACCAATTCCTCATTCACCCCTCATTCTCCTATCAACATCCACAATTTCATTCCTCTCAATACATCCACCGAAACCAATCAACGTACCTGTTTCCATTCCTAATTTATCTAATGCCAATACTATTCTATCTATTGCTTTTAATTCCCCTCATGTTCTTATTTTTGTTGCTTCCCGTCAACATGTCTTCATTTCTAGGTTGTCTGCAAACACAACCTATGATGTGGTTGTTTGAAGTGAAATTTCTTAAATCCATTTTTTGTACTTTTTCAGTTTTTAAAAGTTTATTTTGTGATTCAATATTTCAAAGTTTCTTACGGTGATAGGTAGGCACAATTGCCCCAAACCTCAGACCCATATTGCGTCATGATTGGCACAAATATCGACTTAACAAACCGAAATATTTTATACGGTTCTCCCATTTTATCAATAGAGAGCTAAGTAGTAGGTTAGTGTTTGGTAAATGGTAGGGCTTTCGCTTTCGGATGAAATATATAGCATTTGTTTTATTGGGATTTAGCTTAATTTTCCATCCTTGAAAATATAAAGCATATTTGTGGAAAGCCTTTTTAAGAAGTTGTTGAATGCCACTATAGCTATGGCGAGAGCAGCAGTGTCGCCAGCGGAGATTAAAGTTTGGCAATCGTAGTGCGTGGGACCTAACATAGCATCTTTGGAGATTAGATTGCAAAACTTGTCTCGAAATGGATGCAGTACTGTGTAAAGCTCAAACGCCAAAAATGTGCCACCCAATTTTGCCATCACTTTATAATGCATCCCTCGAAATCTAACAAAGAAAAGTGTCCATGGTTTTAATGCCTGCAAATCTAAAATTGTGTTGGGAGTCATTTTATATTAATGCCCTGAGATCAGATGATGGTATTTTATCAAATACCTGAGACCACCACCTGCCTGCCTAATGTCCTGCCTAACTGAACTATTTACTCCTGTTCCATGTTCCAATTGTGGAAGCTGCCGAGAGTAAATCCACTCCTCAATCCGTGAAATAATTGAGATTAGGGCAGCACTTAAATTCTTAGTTTGAGAGTTGTTGATACTCCAAAAATGACAGAGTATAACATTCTCATGGACCATGGTAGTCCGTCCGTATCGGAGGCGATTTAGAATTACTGGTTAAAAAGGAACTGAGAATTTTTTTTTTGCTAAATCTTCATCTCTAATCCAGTTTATCAATACTGCGTTTTAACTCTTGTTCACAAAATTTTGAACCGCTTTACATGGTAATAATGCTGTTGTATTTAGCTCTACGGCCAGGCCAGTTCACCTTTATTGACTTCTGACTGGGATCTAGCATCACTTTGCTTTGACTTCTATCATTCTAGTATTACATTATTCTTTCTTTTTCATTTCTAATACTATTAAGACTGTCTTATCCTGCTGCTGGCTTGCTTCCTGGCATTTGTAAATTGTATTTTTTCTGGCATGATTCTCAGAAATACTGGTAAAATAAATAATAATTTCATTATGGACATACAAGATATACAAGACCAAAAAAATTCATCCACTTCGAATTAACTTTGAACAAATCCAAATGTAGACTGGCTCGTTGGCTCGGAGGTTAGTGAGCCTAGTTTACATCCAAGAGTCGCAAGTTCAATTACCGTTTCAAGTCTTACACTATCCTATTTAAGTCTTTCCCTGAGCTGAAGGCCTCTGTTGCTAGAGCTCAAAATCATAACTAGGCTATAATTTAAAATTATAATCCTAGTTTTAATAAATGAATAAATTCATGAGTTTTTATATGAGAAACTTTCCCAATTCTTAAGATATTCAAATAAAAAAAAAAATCCAAAAATTTCATACATTTATGCGTGAAAGATATTTTCATTTCGATAATTCAAAATACATATTAATATAAGTATATGTATGTAGATGTTCTTGATTTCTTTTTTTTTTTTTGATTTTGTTTATCATTTTTGTGTGTGTTTTAATACAATATTTTAATTACAGAAAACGTCATATTTAAAGCATGACAAAATTAATTAACATTAAGCACAGCATAAATAATTAAAACAAATACATGCTGTTGCACTTTAAATTAACACTAATTGCAAATTATTTATGAAATATGAAACAAAAGCTACTGTTTCTTTTGTGTCTGTGTCTGTGTCTATGTCTGTGTCTGTGTCTGTTTCTGTGTTGCTGTGCACTAACAACTCCAGTACCATTTCCGGTACCAGGAACCTTACTAGCACAATGGTAACCAATATAGAATAGGTGCAATAGATGCATGGGTGATGACATGAAATCCAAACATCAAATTTAATGACTAAGAGCATTTGCATAATTCCATTAAAGCATATCAAAATTATAACGAATTTTTTATTATTATCATTATTACTATTATTATGTTTTATAATAATAAATGCAATGGATTTTGGATTGTGTAAAATGATGCGGATGTGGATGTGGTCTACACGATATGCATGCGATGAGATACTTTGGAGAAGGGCGGAAGAGAGATTTGAAGCAGAGTGCAATATTAATTAAGACAGCAAGCATTTGCTCATTTGCATAACAAAAGGCAATGAATGAATATCATGAATATGGGCAGCAACAACATACAAACTATATACATTGTTAAAGAAAGAAGGGATGGGTGATAGAGAAAGGCAGGTCAGTAAACAATAAAAGAGTGAAAATATATACGATAGTTAGATGAAACACAATGAATGCAGAAGCACTCATCATAGGAAGAGATGGTGGTGGAGAAAGAAAAGGAGTGCGTTATTGCACTGTACTTAACAATTAAAATGAAATTAATGATAAAATTCTTAGTAAAACAAACAATAAACATTTAGAAAATTTAAAACTCATACATAAAATTATTAAGTTGTAAAAGAATTCTATAAGAAACACAATATGCAAAGAGAGAGAGAGAGGAGCAAATCAGGGACCTCTTCAACGAAACTGGGTAAACACACTTACCAATTTGAAGTAAAGTGCATTCCACAGGACTCCCCACCCCACAATAGTTCATAGTTATGGCCTAGGATATTACTTGCATGAGTCTACAAGGAACCCCAAAAATTGAACAAGAAACAAGAACGAATTTTGCGGTATACGCTCCAAATCAAATGGGATTGAATCAGTTCGGATTATATTATGCATGCCGACAGGGAAAAGAATTTACTATTTATAGTAATTCTCCCTAAAGGAAAACAATTAAAATATATTGATAAAAATCTAAGTAATTTAAGTTCATTAAATTGGAGATCTAAGAATTAGGAAAAGAAAAACCCACTAATGGCTTTGTCACAAAAATGTATTAATACAGTATTACGAGTATCTTATCGCAATTAGAACCAAAGGGGGTCATTGATTACTCTAAAGTGTTTTATATACATATTTTATATATAGGTATATATTATTTTTACATATTTTATTTTTTTTAATTATTCCTTTTATTATACTACAATATTATTGTATATTTCTCTAACCGAAATCCAAGAAGTGTGTTTTTTTACGATAATTGAAAGTTTAATTCAATTTGACATTCATTTTTTTTTTGTGATTTTAGTTGTGCAAAAGCTTTGTGCATTTATAATTAAATTACTCTATACGAGTAAACATATATATATGGTATAGTGGGGAAATTCTCGCACTCGTACAACTTCAAAATATCCTTGCAAAGTATTTCCCCTACTCATTCGTTGATGTACGTATTTGTTCCGTTTTAATGCCATCGAATGCATGAATACACTATGCCCGCTAATTTGGTGAAATGTATTTCTATAAAATGCGGGTGGTGTATTATTGAAACTTTACTTAGTTTAACATTAGTAGTTTAGCATTAACATTCAAGTATTTGCATTTGCCAAACATACTTGTATAACATAAGTAACGTAAAGTACAAAAAGCAAATACATTTGTATATTCCATAATATATAATACCATAATCCTAAGTGAGTTCCACTTCAATTAGCAACTGTATATATCCTTAATTCAATTAATATATTTACTAAAGGTATATAATGATATGGTGTAATCAATTTCAACTCGATCAGTTTACTGATTTGATGCTTATTAGAAGAGTAGACCAAGATATTTTTCAGCACAAAAACTGTAAAATGCGCTTACAATATGCCTTAAAAACTTAAAAATAATCGCTCAAATAAACAAAATAAATCTCTTCAAATGGATACTAAAGAAGTTGTTTGTTGCCTTCACATATCTTTTTTATATATAAAATTCGATTGTAAGGATTTTTGTGACTATTTTTCTCCTAAACGGCTTAACTGATTTTGATGAACTTTTTGTGTTGTACTAATGGGATTACCTAGATAGGTCTTAGCAATAGTAAGACCCGCTTAGATGGCGTTGCTGTCAAGATCTAGGCAGTTTTTTAACAATTTATTAACATTTCTTTTGACACCATGGCTTCTATACTTTGGTGCAAAATTTATTTCTATAAGGCGTTTAACATATGTACTATTTCTGCTGAGGATGGGGTCAAGCTTTTTGGAGTACGCTTCATTTTTCAAAGTTTTCATAAATTTGTATTCCTAGGGCCTTAAGTCTTACAATAAATGTATAGCATAAATAGCCTTAAAGGCTTTAAATTGAGTTGTATATAAGCGAGATCCGCAATTAAGCGGCTTGAAGTGAATAGGCAAATTTTTTTCCCATTGCTTCAATAACCATTTGTACAATGCCTCTTCAATTTTGGAATATTCACAAGATCTTATTGCTACACGTCTACCAGGTTCAGATTCTGCATTTGCAACAAACTTTCTCATCTCGTTTTCTTTCATTTTATACTCTGGACGGGAGTGAATAGATTTTTTTTTTTTTTTTTTTTTTTTTTTGTTATGCGAACAAGGAGGCCCGTGTCATAAGTTATGTCGGATTCCGTTAGCCTACCGACTAAAAAAACCCCCTATCGCCTCAAATCCCGTTAATCCCTACGTCACCACCAAAGTATTCCTTCGTATAAGTTTGTCATGAAGTTTGTAACACACAGAAGGGGACATCGCAGACTACATAAAGTATATATATTTGTGGTCAGCTCGATGAACGAGTTGATTTAGCCATGTCCATCTGTCCGTCTGTACGCGAAATAGTTCCTCAGTTTTTGAGCTAGAAAAGCTGAAATGTTATTCATAGGTTTCTTTTTACCCTGAAAAAAGCATTTGTCGGAACGAGCCGGACTACAGGGAAGGGTACCCCCCATACAAACACCAAGGTCATATTAATGTTCTTATTGGAAAAACGTTTTTATTTCTGCCTCGATCGAACTGAAATTTGGACATTATGAGTTTGTGGTCCATATCCACCAACTAATTTGATGATCCTAAGGCTGCCAGGAGGGGTACCTCCCATACAAGTTCACCTTGAAATTAGGACACAATAAGTTTCTAATTCATAATCATTAACCATGCAAATTGCAAGATCCTAGGATTACTGGATTATATTGCTGCCATACAAAAAACATTTTCTAGAGACTGCGTGAAGGGTATTATATCTTCGGCACAGTCGAAGATACCCTTCTTTCTGGTTTAATCTTAATATTGTGGATTTATTCACTTTATATTCTTGGCATATCGATTTAATAGAAATGTCTTTATCACATTTACCGAGAATTTCTCATTTTTGGACCATTATTGCAGCACACTAAAAGCAAACGACCACAAAAGAAATTTTATAAAAGTGCGTAGATGCATCATATCAAATTTTGCTTGTATTTTTGGTTTATACCATATACTTGAGTGGGGAATCCCAAAACTAGATTTTGTTAGAAAAAGTAGAACGTAAAAAACAAAAATAAAAAAATTAAATAATACAACATAAGTGAATATAATTTAAGTTTAAGTTTTTCAATGAATTCAAAGTTCGATTCAAATTCCATTCATTCTATTAAGGGGCAATGCTGCTGCTGCAAACACAGCCTAACACTGCTGATCTTAAATCATAATACTACAAAATGTTTCTATTTAGTTTGGCTTACTTTAAGACGCTACTGTAGTCCCACTAAATCGTTCATTGATACAATTTGCCATGCCATGATGATAGTAGGAAAGAGATGCGCAATGAGGGTTAAATCTGGAAAAGGTTACTTTAGCAAACACACACACACACACACACACACACACACACACATACTTTACTAACTTTTAAATGTTTACAAAGCACTCACGTAAAATTCAAATAAACCTCTCCCACACGTCTTAGGATTCCCTTTAACGAACGCACTATACCTATATACATATTTATGCAAAGAATAAGAATCGGCAAAAGCTGCGCCTAAAAGTATGTAAAGATTTTTTGGAAACGGGAAAAACGTACGGAGATGACAAAATAAAATGCGAATATGCAAAAATCATACTGAATCCTTCAATCCAATGTTGAAGGAAAATCCCAAGATCTTGTAGACAAAAACAGACACACCTCACTGCTGCGGGTTAGCTCATGATAACCTCTTACAAGACAAAAGAACAGACAGACAGACAGCCAAACAGGTTCTTGAGAAGAAAACCCACTCACACCAATATTCTACCAACATTCTGCACCCTCTTGAAATAGCAAATCCACTTATCGAAGCGTTTGAACATGCAATCCACATCAAAGAGACGAGACAATAGTGGAGTGCAAAAAGAAAGAAACGTGAAAAGTAAAGATAGACGGACAGACAGATAGACAGGCGGACGGACAGAATGACGGACGAATGGCGTCTATGAAAGGCTAAGGTGCTTTGTGGGTATGGGCTATTATTGTATGTTATATGAATAGTATATGGGTAGGTCCTGCTTCTGCTTGTGTTTCTGCATTGAAAACACTAATCTCACTCTTTTAAGTGCTCAATGGATACCATTAACATGGCAATAACGTATAGCGATATGCCGAATATAAATCTACACCCGCACCAATTTAAGCCCATTGAACTGAGCCATTGCCTTCAAATGCCATCAATTAATCACAAAAGTGGCCCGCGAGCAAACGTAATGGTGGCTGCATTCACTTGATGATGATGATAGCATGGATTATGACTCAAGTGATGAAGACAGCATTGAGCATTGAGCAGTGGGTAAGCCGGAAAAAGCCTTAAGTGTTGGGTGGTGCCATCGATTCTGACACCTTTTCCTTTGCTTTCCTACATATATACATATGTTTGTTTGACTTAATTTTCCCAAAATCATACAAAATTTAACTTTTCTTTTCTTTTCGATTACAAATTCCCTTTCTCCTTATATAAAGAAAAATCTTATTAGAAACAATATCCAATCCATAACAAAGAGACGAGATAATGGTGATGTACGAGTACTTTATGATAATGATCATCTTTCTTAAATGGTTTCTTTATTTGAATGATGTACTACATAGATAGATTTAAAGTTTTCCAGCAAACATGTAAAGCGCAGCCAATATGAAAAGATATTTCAAATAATTTATTGTCTCACAATGCCAAAAGCTCACTCACCACTTTTCACAGTATCGATTATTCACCATTCACCATGAAAGTCAAGTCAACACAATACAAGGAAATTCACTATGTAAAGGTTTGAATCTTGACTAAACTTGAAACTTTTTATGCTTCGAAAGCTTTTATTTTTGCCAAACACAAATATTGGGTTCAACGCTGAACAACTTTGTCTTAAAGTTTTTTTTATCAAAACGGACAATAATCTTAAACCTAGTATATGCTTCACTCAAAATACTTAGACCGGGAGCTAGATAGAGTTGAGTGTGCAAAATATGAAGACCACATTCTGTAAATAGTTTTGTTGATCCATTTCTTTTATACCCCAACTCCTTAGATAACAAAGCTCCCAGACGAACCCTAACATATTGGCTTCTGTCCTGAAGCCTATTATTATAGGCAGAAGTTAAAACGACTCCATCCACATCCATAGCACAAGGATAACATCCAAAACCAATAAATATAATATAGTAAAATAACCATCAAACTGTTTCATGCAGAACAACTGCACTAAACATTATGAATTCATTTAAACATCTTAATTGCTTCTTCCAAAATATTAGCCACTTGACAACTATCATATATCTCATGCTTTAAGATGAAAAAAAAAACCAAGATAATCTAAGATCTACCAAAAAAATGCAACGTAAGATTGTGCGAGCCAATTTTTTTGTCCGAGTTATGGAAATATTCGAATTCAAGTTGTGGAAGTTTCAAATTTATATGATTACTAGAATATATAGGAGTTGTTCCTTTTTTAACTTATTGTAAACTTTTGCTTCCTTTCATATACTGAAAAGAAAGTTCGCAAAACGATTTGATATCAAACAATATATACAAGTACATCATGTATGAATAGGGGTGTGAATGTTATGTAAGCATCGATGAACCAATAATAAGTATCAATATTTTTTTCTATTTATAATAATTGATTTATCAAAAATTCTGCATGATTTCTGACATTTCCTCCATTCCTGTTCTCCATTTAATCTCACTCTCTCTATTTCTGTTGTTCTTTATATACTTTTAGCTTACGGAGTTGGAACAACGCGTCATCGAAGCGGAAGAACGCGCCGAAGAAGCTGAAGATAAGGTAAGCAAACCAACAATGGCATTCAGTTTTTCTTCTTAGGGGGGTTGGTTGAAAAAATCCATCAAATACATCATTATCTACTGATACTGATTGGTTTTTATGATATTGACAATGACAACGACATTGATGACGATGACTATGACGATGGTAATGATGATGATGAAGGAGCATGTTTTTTTAACGGAATTTGTTTCTATTTATACTGTTGTTTACGATTTTTTTCAGCATTGGAAATACGCATTAATCCAATGGAGTGAGCCCTGTCCCTTTAAATACTGGCTTAGTCTACTCCATTGCATTACCGCTGGATTTGTTTGTATTGTTCATTGTTATATTTGTGGCTTTGGCTTTCGTGCCCCACCCGGAGTCATGGTGATGCATGTTATTGCGGGATTTGTAAATTTTATTTGACAGGGGAGGAAGACACGTGCGCACAAAAATCTACCATTAACAGCACACATCCGGTCTTCCCTTATGTTGGAATTGAATTGACTGATAGTCAGTTTAAGCCTTGAACACGAATATTGTTTACATTAACAAGTCCTTTGGGATTTTGTTCCCCAAACACTTTTATCGTAGTATGTTATTTTATTTTGTTTCACATACACATACAAATACAGACCCATTCAAATTAATCTTCTGTTTCTTTATGCATAGAAATCTGAAGTGGAAGGGAAACTTACTACTACATGATCGAGAATTAATTTTAAAGTTTAAGACTAAATGCAAAAATGACACATGATTAAAAAATTATATAAACAAACATATGTATTCACGTAAACACACTCCGAAATCTCTACTTAGTAACACCAATAACAAGGATTGATATTACAAATTAAAAAAAAAATTGACCCCTTCCCACCAATTCTTCAAAATTATTATTAGGATTTTATGGGGGATATCATGATTTTCATGGCCCTTCCGGATGGCAATAGATTTACAACGATAAATTTGATATTATGTTACGTCGCCTTTTTCAATGATTACCTCTTTGCAAATGATTCGTCATTGAAGAAATAAATTTTTCACATTCTTCTGGAGTAATAAAGTTCCGAATTTCAGGACTTTTTTCTTTTAGTTTAAAAATTCATCCGTGGGGAGTGATTTTTTAGTAGTCTTTTCATCATATCCCAGAAAGACATAAAGTCTGGGCTACATGAAGGCCATTCTAAAGATTCAATGTTGTTATCATTTTCCCATTTTTTTTTTTTTTTTGTTGGTAAATCTGCCTGTGAGGAGGGGCACCGCTTTTTTTAATGTCTCATTTATAAAATCAAATTTACCAACTTTGTTACCGTTCGCCGTAGACAATCTTGTGGAAGGTCTCATTTTTCTTCCGAATGACTCTTAAACTAGTCTCACCTATGCAAACTGCGACTATTATATTATATTCAACTAACTTATATTTAGTAACCCGGATAGTTTTTGTTAAGTATGCGAAGAAAGAACCGTTTGTTTTACGTGAACGCCTGTCTGAGCGACTTAAGATCACGGTGTGCTTAAACACAATATTGATAAACGTCAATCAATATAAATTATTATATCAACAGGTACTAATTCGAGCCATACTAGTATGGGTAGTATGACTCCCACTGGGTGAGGAGTTGAGGCCGTTATAAAGCTTTTGCCGTTCTATAGGTCACAGCACTCCACCCGTGATTTGTTTTTAAACCACAACCACCACGATACTCCCCATGATTAGTATGGACCTTTAAATTTTCTGTGGGCTTCTGATCACCCGTGGTCAGACATCGTACCCGAATGTTCTACTACCAATTCGAATCCGTCAGTAATTCTTGGGTTAGTAGCCCAATTTTGTTAACTGTTATAGTCTCCAAAATTTCACTTTTAAAGGATATTCTAGTGAGAAAAATTTATAAGTGAGAATCTAATCTGCCTTCAAACAAAGTGTTTTAAAAGCAACGTAATGCATTGTTCTGATGAAAGAGGAGATTTTGTCTTGATTTTTTCATCCAACCGGTGCAATAACGACGCATAATACCCTCTAGTTATTGTTTCCCCTTATTCCAAGTAATCGGTGTAAATGATTACTCGTACAACCCAAAAAACCGTGTTTGCATATGAGCCTTCTACTAATGTTAGAATAAAATATTAAATTTAATACATTTTATATGAGTATTATTATCGGGTGTATACAAAAGTCATTGGATTAAACGTCACTTTATTACAAAATCGGTTTTGGAAAATACAAACAAAAGCAAGGAAATAAAATATCCTGTATGCAAATTGCAAATTTCCTTTGTAAGCATAATATTGTCCAATGGTTCTTAAACTTGATCCGAGTTCTTCGGTGCCAATAATAAAAGATACGCTAAACAAATTTCCCATCAACTTTACATCCAGAAACTTATCGATTTCTAGTTTAATTGTTAATCAATATTTTTTCTAATTTTTTTAATTTGTTCTTTACAAAAATAAAACAAAAAGGAACAGATTAAGGGAAAATTTTTATTGACATATACGTAGGGTCCGCTAAACAACAATTTTGCAAACAGTTTTAAACGATGAATAGATTTATTACTAATAATCATTAATAATATAAAGAATTGGCAACATTTTTGTTGGGAATATCAATAAGAGTCGGAATGGGGTGTGCAATAAAATACTGTTCAAGAAAGAGGCCCTGGACTACATACTATTATATATGTTTAAGAACCGCATGCTAAATCGACATATAAGAAACTGAGAGTGAGCTCTCGCTCTAGCTATCACTGGTCCTTCTCTCAGTTTCTTCTACTTGTTTGATTATTCACTCTCCATTTTACTTATATGCTTTCCCCTTGTAAACAAGTAAACATGATTCCATAGACCATAGAATGAATGACTGAAACATTATGATGATCGAAAGTTTGTTTATTCATTAATAATCGTTTTATTTTTAAAAAAATTTAAAGCAATTTAAAGTAAAGCATACATTTTGGTGACAGATTAAATCAGAACCCTTAGGACCCTTAGTTTGATGCGAATGAACCTTAGATAACTTGTTGTTCGTTTGGTTTAAAAGACCTAAAAATAATCTTAGATTTCTATTGAAATCAACTATTAACTTTGTTTACAAATCAAATGCCATAACAAGCGACATCATTTCGTCATCAAGTTGGCAGCTCTCTGCACAAAACAACCCCTGAGTAAGTGACAAAAAGGAAGAAACAACATAATAAAAAGCAACGTAAAAAGAAACCCGTAAGAAAGAAGGGCATGCAGCAGAAGCACAAAAATTGATAGAAAAAAATACAAAAACGAAAGGAAGAAGCAAGAGAAGCAGTGACAAAAACGCGGCGCGTAGCGGTTGTAGAATTAAGCGGATAGTAGATGTATAATATTCTGAGCTATGACAAATATATTGCATGAAAATATTGAAACTATTCATGTACAATAAGTTAATTAATTATAGATGAGATTGGAAATGGAAACGCAATAATTTGTACCTTCAACATTATACTATTGTACTTTGCTCCAAGAAAAATCCATGTATTTTTTAAACTTCTTCACCACATCAAACTGCTTCCTGCTGTTTACTATATCATCGATACTTGGGCTATGTGGTCAACACAGTTTATATTTTTGATTTTGGAAATTAATTCATATTATGTAGATTTAGTTGGTCCGATCTGCACCAAATTACACAGGAACACTCTCCAGACTATGATTTCCTCCGAAAATTTCAACAAAATCGGTTCAGCGGTTTTGGACTCCATAGACAGTCAAACAGACATAGATGCACTCTTATACACGTAGTAGCTATCCCGGTGTGCATTACTACGTCCTCCTCCACAAAAGAAAGCCATGTATTTAGAGCTGCGCAATTGAAATTTTGTTTGTCTCTCCCCCTGGAAATCGGTCCACCGGTTTCGGAGTCTGTATAGAACATACATACTTATATAGATCCACTATTTTTATTGTTATAGGCAACTAGACAGATTTTAAAATATGTCTCTAAGCTTTATATACTAAATTTGAACCACCAATTCCCACTTTTTCCATTGGATTCTAAAAATTCTTCACAGGAACACTCTCTATACTATGATAAGGTTGCCTAGATAATTTCATCAAAATCGGTCCATCGGGTTGGTAGTCCATAGGAAGAAAGATGTCATACTGTTCGCATGTTTTATTTCATATGATTGCTATAATAATTACTCTTAAAGTCTCATAAAGACTGGTGCACGGCTATGAAGTCCAAAATGAATATATTATCACCCCATTTCTCCATTTCAACTGACTCTTTTCAGCATCTGCATAGCAATTGATATATGTACATATATGTATTACCCTCATTGTCCAATAAATATTTATCCAAATTTTTTTGATTTACCACAATGCCTTTTAATCTCATTGTCTGCAATTGATTGATTTTATTGTCCGAACTCAACTAATGGACCATCTATAATCAAAGACTAGGTAGTTTGTTGATATCCCAAGAATTGAAAATTAATAGAGAGGTACAATGTCATGAGCGATTTATCCAATCTATTGATTTCATAGTCTTTGCTGTAAAATTGTAGTACATCTATGGGCCGCTTAAAGTTTTTCGCATGAATGTGTGAGTAAAGTAAATGAATGAGAATGTTAAGTTACACGACATACATATGTGTAAGTGTGTGTAAACTAAACTAAACTCTGAGCTGAGTTGAGTTGAATTGAGGTTGAGTTGAATTGAACTGAACTGAAGTCGAGCGCCGCGTAGCTTGTGTGTGTGTGTGAGTGCAAAAAAACAAAAATAATCCAATATTATTTAAAAAATATACAAAAAATAGCATGGTTTGTTTGTTTTTTGGAAATTATTATTCAATTAAAAATAATACAAAAATTCATTGACAATTAAACAACAACGAAAGCAAAAACGAAGTAAACGTAAACGGAACAGTAAAGTTAGTTCAAAGAGGAAACACATAATAAAGGAATCGTAAAGGGAAACATAAAGAGGGAGTTGGGTCGTGTACGTACGTCTGTCTGTCTGTCACGCAGGCAGTCACTCAGACATTTAGTCAGTCGCTGCCGTCCCGGTCAAGGAGACATTATGTTCATCGATGTCATTGTGGTGCTTATGAATATTTTGGCCTTTTTTTTTTCTAAAACAAAAACAACGACTTAAGGACAAACAAAACAACGAAATTAAATATAAACTTGTGTTTTAAAACTCATATATCATTTTAAGTATGTACAAAATTATTAAATGTTCAAGAACAGTGGCAATGATGCAAGTTCTAGAACGAAAATAATCATAATAATAATAATAAAGCAAATATTAATTTGTGTGTATATGTGGTGTGTTTGTAGTTATTCAGTTCATTGTTTCATTCCATCTTCGTTCCTTTTCGAATAATCAGGAAATAACAATAAACAATACAAAATGCTTTCGTAAATTAATGAAAAAAAAAAAAAAAAAAACAAATGCAAAAAATTAAGCAAATAAGAAAAAGTTTTGTAAAAAACAAATCAAAGTAAAAGTTCAAAACTCTCACGCATTTACATAGCGTGCACACACACACACACACACACACACACATGCATACATGCATAATCATTCAAAACGCCGTCTGTAATGAGGGAGAGAGTGAGAATAAATAGCTGCTGAGCTGAGGCACCAAGCGTGTACGTTTCTATGCTAGGAGAGTTTGACATATACAATTGAGAGAGAGAGCGAGTGAGCGAGAACATAAAGTGCAAGCATTCGATTAGAACAGACCAAGAGAGATGATGAGATGATGGTGCTAGTATTCATTCAATAAGAACAGCAGCAACTGCAAAGAGAGAATTGGAATGAATTCAATGATACAGTGTGAGAGAGAGAAAGAGAGAGGAAAATAACACGCGATGTCATTGACAGCAGCCACAGCTGACTTAAGTTGAATTTTGGTGAATTGACTACTGCCGACGGCGGCGGCTTGCATTGCAATTCCTTTAGTAAATTAATTCGTGTTTTATGATAATCTCATCAGATGATGATACAAAATTATTATTCAACAAAAAATAATAAACAAATTGTGTTCAAATAAAATTTACAATAATAATAGATTAAAATTAATTATTGATTGCATATAATAATAAAAGCAAATTGCGCCATTTAAGGCGACAAAACATATCAAGCAAAAAACACAAAAAAAAAAAAAAAAAAATTGAAAACAAGCATATGAGCGAGCGCCAGAGTTGCCAACTTCTTACAATAAATTGATTTAAATTAAATTTTTATACAAATTCTATATCATTAAAAATACGTTACATATATTAAATTAATTTATATTTATAACAAAAGAGACCAACTAATCACAATAATAAATACATAATTGGAAAAAGACACACGCATACCATTTTGCCAGTGTGGCCAAAACATTCATTCATCAGTATGATTTCATAACAATTGGCAACATTGCAAAAAATAATAATAGTATAATAGAGAGAGAGAAAGAGTGTGAACAGAAAACAACACAACAAACGATTCAGTATAAAAAAAAAAATAATAATAATAATAATGAACACAAAAGTACAATAATTATAAAATAACAATAGAATAAAAGTGAAAAAAGAATATGTGATTATAAAAGTAAAATTAAAGGACAATAAAAAAAAACAAAAAAACTGCCAAATGAATGCAAAGTGCTTTGTTGATTTTCAATCAAATATTTAAATAAACAAATAAATGAAAACAAAACGTAAGCGAAGACGTATTAAAAGAATGATGACGGAGGAGGAGGGTGATGGATGATAAAGCAACAGCAGCAGCAGCAATACCAACAACAACAACAGCAATATAAAGAAAAAAGCAACAATAGCAAAAGCAAATTGCATTTTGCTTAAATTCTCAGCGTTGCGCTGCATTGTCATTCCCCTTTCCCTTCAAGACAGATTCCTTCCTTAAGCGCGCACGCAACAAATTCTTCCAAGTAACCATCCACACATACACAGATTTACAATCACTCTCTCTCAAACACCGACACACATTCACTCTCTTCCAACGCACACACACAACATAGACATACAATAATAAATACAACGATAAAGGCAACGAACGAACGAAAAAAAAGTTTTATGAATGGATAACTACAGGAAAAAGGTAAGAAGGAATAGTCAAAACAAACTTATAAAAAACCCGATTATTTTATACTTTTGTACATTGTTTCTAATAATCATTATCAATCCTCTAACTTTCTTTTTAATCATTTATTTAGAATCTGTCAGGCAATATACGTATGTAGACAGTAAAATAAATTTCATAAGGGATTCAGTTATATTCAGGTTTTATTTGGTTGGATAGGGAAATAAATTATTAATCTGTTGCTATTTCTCATAATCATAACTAGGTTATAATTTATAAAAAAAAAAAATATTATTTGAAGCGGGAGCTAAGATCCAAAATATGGTAGTGCTTAAGTGTTCGGCATTGCTAACTGTCTGTTGTCCAGGAGTTGCACTCCTCAAATCAATGTTCGCAGGTATAAGCAGTGATGGTCTCTGCAACCTGAGCAACCACATACTATAAGTTCAGATTGACATTAGAATCGTCTTGTAGAGCAGCAGTATTGCTTAGTGAGAACTGCGATTTAGGCCTGAGTAACAATTACAGACATTTGAGCTTAAGGATGAGTAGGGTCTGCTCATTGAGCAACTGTTTCCTCTAGTTGAGTGGTCTATTCAGACTAAGCCCCAAATGTTTAAAACCAGAGGCATGTGACCATTTAGACTTACGCGAGAGCAGTTTCGGGTCCTAAGTTTGTTATGTGATGTGATTTATTGATATTGAAGGCAATGTTCCACCTTGTAAGCCATAGACCTAAGGTAGACAATTGCAGCTATAGTTTCCTGGAAGTTCTCTTATGAAAATAGAATAAATTCCAATGAACATGACATGACTTGGTTGTCACCATAAAGACACCTTGGACTCATTTAACACGGGAGCAATGTTCCTGTAAAACAACATGTTTTGCGAACAAGAAGCCAGTACAAAAAAGAGGGTTACATTCATAGATTTCAAACAACGTCAAAAGAAGTATTATAACAGAGATTATAACTTTAAGTCACATATTTTTTTTTTTTTTTTTTTAATAAATTCATATTCAGTTAAATGTTGCTTTCATAGTCATCTTTAGCATGTTTTGTGGTACACCCTATCACCCGTACTGTTTTTTGGAAAATATATCCATCATTTTTGATTGTTTTCTTGAATTCAAAGCTTCATTTTAGCATTCTTGATGGGGTTCAAACCATTTTTCTAACTCCCTTTTAAATTTTACATATCTTTCAATAAAGTCCAATGCTAAATCCTGTTGTATCTTTTTCTTAGTCAAACTTTTTATAGCTTCAAATTCCGTATTTTTTCCATCATTCAAAGAAATGCCTATCAAATTTTTTTAACTCTCCTCAATACCCACAGCGTTGAAACGGTCACCTTTAATTGAGTGATCAAGTTTTATAATGTTATGTAGACCATTTTATGGCAATTAAAATTGGCAGAATACATCAACTGACTGACTGACTCATTCAATATTGACTTCTTAAACTGCTTTGAAGATAAATTTACCAACTGAATGGATTGTAAGACAATTTAATAAATTCTATAAGTACTATTTGTTTAAATAGCGAAAAGTTTTCATTTTCTTCTAAAAAATAACATGGTAAAATCAGATCTTTTAGGAAAAATTCCTAAGGATTATGAATTCACACTTTTACTTGGCTAATGTCTCCTGTTACCGCCCCTTGTTATTATTGTTGAGTCCATTCTTTTTGGCATTCTGCTAACTAAGGCTTGAAAAGTCTCGACGGTGCTCTTGTTGACAAACCCAAATCAAAGGCATATTTTACATATATTCTTCTATACAACGGCTGACATTTTATAAGTAAAAAATCTGAAAAATGTACCAATATCATCGCAAGGAAAATATGCTCATACCATTATATTGCATAAACACTGCCATGATGTACAGGTTTTTTGTAAATCAAATGGGAAATTCTTTACTTATTGCACTTCATTCCCAAATAAATCTTCATCTTATTGCTCTAAAAAATTCTGCATCATTGTTTCGCACCTTCCCAATGTCAAAAATATGTGTTTTTTTTCGCCAGAAAATGTAGGATGTCTTACAACATTTCCGATTTCTGCAGAAATGTTCCTTTATGACTTATGTTAATCCAATTTCTATAGAATTACAATACTGTGATTAAGTGTTGAGGTTGTTTATAAAGGCCTACCACAGATCTCTTTGAGCAGTAAAAATTTCGATTAATCAAGAAATATTATTTTGCCTTGAGTTCCACTTCTAAAATTTTACGAAACTTCCCTTTCAAACTGAAAAAATTCTAAATTTTTTTTTTTTTTTTTTCTCATTTGGTGGTTTGTATAATCTTCACAATCTCCAAAAAACAAATAACCATCTATGCCAAACAGAAAATCATATAAAACATATTGGATATATCAGTTTAGAGATATGACTTAATTCTGCATTCATTAAGCTAATTTCTAATACTTTATCGTTTCGGGTTTGGTTACAAAACGCTCAATATTTGGGTTCATACGAGTATAATGTTCTTAATATCTGCTCGAGGATATGAAATGTTAGTGTGACAATCATCTATGCATATTTATATTATGTAGTCTCTCAGGCTGTCCAGTCACAGACACATAGCCTTTTATTGACCTACATATACAGATATCAGATATCAGAGATCTCCGATTATTGAAAATATTATTCTTAATTCAAAATTCATTTCGATGAAAATCTCAAATTGAACGAGTAAGGAAAACTCTTACAATTCGTAAGGCATATGTATGTATGTATAAGAAATGTAAAGAAAACTTTACAAACTAATTTAAAATGACAATTTACACAATAAATTTGTTCAAAAATTTGGGGTGTGAAACAAAGTAAGATAAGTTTCGGTATACCAAAGATTATGTTTTGTTTTGTTCTGTTTTTTTTTTTTTTTTATTGTTTCCCCAAAATCAATAAGAAATTATAGTTAGTCTACGATTCAGAACAATAAAGTAGGGCAAACGAAGTATTATATTCTATGCCTGATAATTATATACAAATTCATATTAATTTTAGCTAAATTTAGATATTTTCTTCTTATAAAAATGAAAATATACACAAGAAAGACACACCCATAGAAAACTTGAAAAGATTTGTGTATTTTTCATTTTTGGAGACAATAAATTTGAATTTTCTTATTTAGAATTCAGAATTACCTTAAGATTTATGTTCTGTCTTTTCTGTGGAATTAATTAGTTGGATTCCTTAAAGATTGTTTCAAATTGAATTTATGAAGATAATTTCTAAAGCTAATGGGACAAAAAATCTTCATGGTGTTATTCAAGTTGAGGTTATAGAGTTTTAAGGTAATATCTTTTAAAATAATAATATGTAGGATAATTTGTAAACGAGTAGAGTGTGTTTCTGCCTCCCTTGAAGTGTGTTTTTTAGTTCATTGAAGAATCTTTAGAAATTTTTAATCGTCATTTAATTGAATAAGGTCAATAAGTTGATTGCTAATTTCATTTTCATTTCCATTGTCTGTCTATCTTTCATCATAGGCGTACCCAAATTTTCTGTCCTAGGGGATGGCAAATTGGAAATTTTCAATTGCCTAGAAAATCATCAAGTTCATGTAGTTAACATTAGCATTTAGTAGTAGCAGGGGATTAACTGCCCTAGCTGTGTCCCCCTCAGTATGCCATGATGCCATACATCATCTGCATTTGCATCATCATCATCGTCATCATTCAAATGTGTTTCAATTTCAATTATTGTTTGCTTCTTGCATTTATATCTATTCATTTCTCATTCAATGAAATCAATTAAAGAAAACAATAAATGAATGGATGTACTTCCATAAATGAATAATGGATAAATTGGATGAATAAATGAGCGACTGAATGAATGGGGATAGGGATGACCCTAAATGGGGGAATAAATGAATAGATGAATGGATGACATTTCATTCTTTTCATTTTTGTTTTCAATCAATTGATTATTGAATTGAATTGAATTGTATCATTTCTATTTCATTTATCATAAATGCGTCTTGGCCTACATACTTATCACATAATAAATTAAAATACATACCCACTGACAATCAAATATGCTTAAGCTATTAATAAAATAATATAGTACAATATTATATACGTTATGACCGCATTGGCTTATATGATTGCATTTATTTTATTTATAACCTATCTGAATATAAAGTATTCTAAACAAATTCACAGAGTGTGGATCCCTTTAAAGTTATGACTGTGGACCTGAAAAATATATTTCCGAATGATATATTTTCACTATAAATCAGCCGCCCCCATATAAACAAAAACCCAGACAAAGATGAAGTTATCATTTGAGATATTTCCCTCTTATTTCTATTTCATTATTTGTCATCATCTTTGTTAAAAGAAAACATTATTTACTCGAATTAATGATCCATATATCCGTGCAATAGTGCAGCAGTTTAAACAACTTAAAGAACACATACACATGCATATTTATATATATCATATACTCCCGATTCTATATACTTCAGCAACATCAACTTGACATGTGATGACGACAAATGAACATCAAATCATTTGCACTTTTTAATTTTAAAATTTAATTTAAGTTTTTCTTTTTTGATACTTAGTTTTTACCGCCCACATTGTAGATGTAACTAACTTCCATCGCTTTTTTCATCATCATCATCATAATCATCATCACTAGTATCTTCATATTTATAGATATGTATATGTGTATGTACATTTGTGTATGTATCGTTCATGTTTGTAATTTTTATAAAAACTAAATGTATTTTATGCATTTCAATTTAAGTGTTTCAAATTTATAAGTATATACGTACATATGCACTCGTATCTTTATATATGTATGTATGTATTTTTTTGCTTCTTCACTTGGTTCTTCATAAGTCGACGACATCATTCGTCGCCTGTTGGTTTTGGATGCCATCGTCACCATCACCATCATCATCATCATCATCATCGTCAGCATCCCCAACATACCTATTCCATCAGCACAATCACCGTCGCCATCACCATCACCATCGTTGTTGTTGATTTTGATGTTTTTCTGCTGATGTTCATCATTAAGTTTATAAATAGCGCCTAGACTCTGTTTTTGGGCTTAGCTTCTTTTACTTTATGTCTGATAATTTTTAGATTTTTTATTTTTATTCGTATCCCATCAGAGTAGTGTGAACAAGTAGGTAACACATCACATTGTCTTGATGTTTGTAAAACATTGAAAGGCAACGTCGAATTAGAACAGAATTGCAATAAGAATTAACTGAATTATGTTATTATTTGTTTGTAAATTTCAAAACGATCAAAGGAAATATGTAACTTATATAGATAATGTATTTTAGACCCAATATTTAAACATTTTTAAAATAGAATGCCTTATAAATCTCACAAAAGTACACAAGAAATACTGAGACTAATACGGAAAGGTATTGGTGTAGTCTTTGGACTTCTAACACGACATTGCAGAGAAATAAAAGATACACATACTATGCGGATTAGTTAAAATGACCAATGTGGACCATGTATTAAAGAAGAGGAGACTGCAGAGCATTCTCTGTGCCACTGTCATGGCTTAAATTGGATCAGAGAATGTGGAACCATCCAATCATTGCAGATCTACCTGCTAAGAAAATCTGGGAATTCTTGTTGAATACTAGAATCTCGGAGCAACTGTAATAAACTGAAATTCACACAATATATGCGAAAAAAAAAAAAAGATTAATAGAAACTACTTACATATAACATCTGTCATAGAGTAGCCTTATTAATCTGCACTATTGTGATATAGACAAATTTTTCTTGGTATAAAATATATGCTCAATCAAAATATTATTTATATCATATCTCTAACAACTTATGAAATGTATATAGAATTCGTTGAAATCGAAGTTGTTAATATTCTTTTAGATCTAAGAAATTTTTCTGCTCATTTTCTGTCTGCATTTGTTTATCTATTTTCCTATTGTCGCTTTTTGTTTCTTAGAAAATTGGTATTTATTGTTTTTATTGACAATGAAATATATACTATTTATTGTAGATAATCACTGATCTGACTTGACTGACCACTTATTCAAATGGATCTGAAATCATTATATGTTGTGTGCATAATTTCTTATTTATTTTCTTATTAAAGTATTTAGTTCCTGAAAAATATAAAAGAGAATAGTATAAAGACTTACATTTCTCATTGTCTAATTAAAAATTAAATAAAATGTAAATGAAAATAAAATGAATTCCCAGATCAATAAATTTGAACAAAGGTTGTTCAAAAGAATACTTTCATACATTTACTAATTACCAAAATAATGAAAATAAAAATAAAAAAATACAAATCCATTGCATACAACAAGGCGCCACATAGTACAGGGTAAATCAAATTGACAATTTGATTTATTGTAACCCCCCATGAGATGAGAGCCGATTCAAAGATGTGTCATATTTATTTGATTCGTGGGTTTTGGCAATATTCATGAACACTTCTTGAAGCAGTTTTCTCTGAATAATGAAAGCCAACATTCTCACTCTTAATAAACCTAATGTCATGCATCAAGTTTTTGTGGAGCTACTTACATTAATTTTTAAAATATCTTTAACTAGATGGATCACCCTGTATTATAAAACATACATACTCATCGTCACGGCATGACACATGCCATAGTGCCATGTTTCGCATGACTCATGCGATTCTTACTGAAAGTTTACACAGCAGCTATAACAACTACATAAAGGCAGATAGACAGACAGACAGACAGACAAGAGACAGACAAACTGACTGACATAAGCATGTTTACAAAGCGACCACAAAATTGTGAAAAATGGAAACAACAATAAAAAGTTTGGGGAAAAGAAACAACTTTTACCCAAAATCCAGAACAGAAGTCTTCATCCCCTGTCTCCAAAATCACCTTCTTCTCGTGTCAATGGCTTTTCTGTTATATATTTTCCCTTTTCTTATGAATGAAACTTTTATAAAAAGTAAATTTCACTCTTGTTACTTTCAACTTTTTCCTTTTTGCTATTTATTTTGGGGATGGAGGCTCTAGTAAAGCTGCTTTATTTCTCCTTACAGCTTACTAAGTAAAGTATTTGAGTATTTGAAATAGGTTGAAGGATATATTTACATGCCCATCATTATTGCTACATGTCAGATTAAATGTTACAAGTTGTATGTTTTATAGATACAGATTTATCATTGTCTTCCATTCACTCACTGACATATCTTGAAAGTTTCCCATAACTCCTCCCTTCACATGCAATTTCCTTAACAATCTAAATAGAACTGGAGCAAATCATCATACAAAAAGATAGAAAAATGTTTCAAAACAAAAACTGTTGCATACCTACTACTACACATGATTTTTACATGTTTCTAGATATTTTTTTACTAGTTTCAGTTGATAAGGAAATAGCAACAGCAAAAGGCATTTCAACAATGCACTGATTATGAGTCATCAACGCATAGTTTCTACCACCATTATGGACATCATACTATGTGTGTATAACATACATTTTCATTATGATGATGTTGACGGCATTATATCATTAACCAAGTCTGATGTTGTCTGATGTTCTCCTCGAATGTATATACTACATATTTAATACTCGTATGTTATCTTCTTTCCGGCTGCCTTGAGTATTTTTACCAGTCCAGTCACTGTTGCCTAGACAGGCAGATGTAGACTGGCTGTCAGCCAAATAACCATTTTTCTTTTGATAAAAAACTTGATTGATTAAACAAAAACAAAAAATTAGTTTCATTATTTCATAAAATCTTGTTATACTTACTACTTGGTAAAATATTTTCCATCTTTAAAGAGTTTCATGATTATATATCACTATTCAAAATAGAAATTTCCATGCCAACTCCAAATATCGTTAAAGTTTATTAAAATAATTATGTATTACAATATAACAAACGTATTTAAAAAAAAAAAAAAAACGTTAGATCTTCTAATATCGAAAAATTTACCCTTATTCAAACTATGCAATGCAACTTAGAGTGCTCAAGAGAGAAATTGTTGCTTGGAATTCCTAGTGCATATCAAAAGCTCGGCTTTAATTATGGGGTTTGTTAGATTGGTAAGGTTAAACAGGCAGCTGATGAGTACAAGCTAGTTCATGCAGAAGCCTTATGTCACATTTTGATGCCTGATTTTAATGTATATGTATAATTAAAAAAGGTGGGCATCCCCAATAAGTTTCGGAGGTCACCCTTTAAAACGTTCCTGAAGAATCCACAAAGAGAGCCGGGTCACCTATTGTCAATTTTACTAAACTGCCCAAATTCTCAAAGAACGGGAGACCGTGAAGACATGATCCATAAGTATAATATAAAAGAAAAAGATCTAGATGAAGACTCGCGCTACCATTCAACATTTATTATCCAAAATGTTGTATAAAATGAGATATACTGCTCCATATCCAATCATTAGATGAATTAAATTTTTGTCACTGTCCTTGCAGAATTTGTAATTTGATTTTTCGATACCTGAGTACAGTAATAACTTAAATGTCAATGAGAATTAGAAGCTTGATTTTTATCCTTTGCTTTGAATTGCTTCATTTCCGAAATAGATTCAAGAAACCCTTCTTGCAAAGTTAACATTTATCTTGATCAATCAATTTCTTTTAAATTGAAGCGTATTTTACCATAGATAACTTGGACTCCACAAACACAAATATTAATTCATTATTCAGAAATGTTATAATTTTTTTTCACGCCACGAAATTAAAAATAATTCTTTTGTGATTAAGAGCCCTGGAATTCGACATTCGTCCAAGACCCTAGGCAAGATAAAAAGTTTATCATTTCCATATTCATATATTATGTTATGTTTTTCTTTCAAAGCCTATTCATTGTAGGCGAATATATATAATGATTTCAAGAGGAAAAATCATTTGGTCTTCTATGCAGAGAAATTCTTTAAAATGAATTGCATACTGGATCACTAAACTGTAATATGTTAGTCATCCAATCAAACAATTAATTTTCATATTCACAGGATTTCTAATATTTTGTGATCACAAAATCGCTTTAGTATTTTATGTTCATATTGTAATAATTATTAATTATATGTAAATACATAGTTTTTTATAAGAACAAACACCCTCCAGAAGTATTGTGTGTAAAAGAAGAAGTTTTATTAATTCGCATCATTTTTTCGATGAAGATGAAAATCCAAAAAGCATAAAGAAAGATAAATAACACCATTGCAAGGGCGGTGACAATGCTGTGCTCGCTCTTTTATATTCTTCTTTCTCTTCGTCACTTTTATGTTTGATAGAATACACTACTCCAGTGTTTCTCAAAGTTATCTAGTCCGTGGGAATTTACTTTGAATACAATTTTTTTCCGTGGACCTCATACCAATCCTAGGGATTATTTTACATTATTCTACTTAAATTGATTTGAATTCCATTTCTACAACAAAAATGTTTATTTATATTACAATAGGACTCCTCTAACGAATCGTTCGACTGGTCCCAGGGACATTGATACAATATATGGAAAGGTCTACTTGCTTGAAAAAAATTGTCTTCAGAGAAGAGGAGTTCCTTATAAAAGAGTCCCACAGTATTTATTATATGGAATTAATATTTGGTACAAAGAATTGGTAAAATGTAAAGTTAAAGTGAAAAGTGTTTCACGGAACGCCAACACAATAGTTTATGAACCTCTGCATTGCACTACCACCACCAATATGCCATGCCACCCACTCGCCAACATTCGTGGGTTGTTCGTTTGTTTGATTGAACGCTTCGCTCGCTTCGTTTACTTCGTTTGACTCTGCTACTGCTGCTGCTGCTACTTCTGTTCTCAGCTGTGAGAATTTCCCTTAATGTTTGTTTTTGGTTCAAGTAGAAATTTCCCTTGCCCACAACGATGACGACGACGACGACAATGGCAACGCTTTGTGCCGCAAATGCCCCAGAGCAGCAATTTAGTGCTTATTTGGTGCTCGTCATGTGTGCATGACTTAAAGCAGACCACGCGAAGCTTCTCTCGAACGTGTAAAACTACAAATATAATAATAAATTTCTAATTCTCAACAAATAATTTTTGAAGTGCAGAACTTGATTACCATTTCATAAAGAATTGAAGAAAGAACTCGTGTTCGAATACCATTGAATTTTTTCCGATTAATTCAATAAGTAATTAAAGTTTATAAAAGAAAAATTTGAGAATTACTTGATCAACAACAATAAGTTCTATTTTTTTTTTTTTGTTTTTTATAAAGATCCACATTGATAATGTTGTTAAGAGGATAGAAAAAATTTGCACATATTGTGTGAAGAAAAAAGAATAAGGAATTCATAACCTAACCTAGTGGAACCACAATAACAACAAAAGGAACATTAAAATTCTCACCACTAACCCTTAATGTTGTGATCAAGCCAAGCACACACCCTAAGGTGTTCAATGATTCAGTCATTCATCTAAAAACCGGTTTCATCCGAATATAAAGTTGTTTATTCCATATAAGTACTAAAGAATTGTTAGACGAAAACTTGGTTTGGCAAAAAGGGAAAGCAACTCCCAACCCCTAATAATATACACAATAATAAAATATTTCATATTCCTTATACTTAGAACAGACAAAAACACCACATGACTGACACACATGAATAAAACGAGTATAGTAAATTATATATCCAATACTGTGCAATGCCAATGAACTTGAGTTTTAATAGATCTCATTCTAAAAGCGAATAACTAACCCTTAACATATTTTATTGTTTGTTGATCTTGAAATTGTTCCATTTTATATTCTTATTCTATATTAAAAAAAGTGGAATAATATTTTTTTTTTTTAAATTTTGATTAAAATTTTTCAAATAGAAACTAAAACAAAGTTTTCAAAACCAAAAGAAAAAAGAACAAGTGTGAGATTTATTATTTAATCTTTAAGAAAAAAAAATGTCTATGGAATTTTTCTTATTGTGTGGAATGCAACAAAGAATGCTAAGCATAAACAGATTTTCAAAATGTACGTATAAATAATAAAATCAAGTAAAAATTTTCTAAAAGCTTTTTATAGATTTTCTATTCCATCTTCAATTTCAACAGAGATTAAGTAACACAACTTGAACTCTTTCTCATAGATCTTACATCTCATATCCAATAATAACAAAGATTAAGTAACATAATATAAACAGTCTATCTATAAAGACTCTACTCATTGTTTTTTATCCCATATCCAATACCAACAGAGATTAAGCACCACAACTTAAACACTTCCTATAAAGATTCTCATTGATGTTTTATTATATATCCAATACTAGAAATTCTAATTGATCTTTATTCCATACCCAATACCAAAGATTGTGAATGTTGTATAGACTGGAGAAATCGTTCACCAAATTGTGCCTCTCTCTTAAATTGCATACCCATTCTGTTGATGGATATCCCGAGATTGCACCCGTCTATTTGTTCTTGGGTTTCCCGATGTTTAAAATTGTAGACGCTTTCTCTATTCGTGACCGTTTTCTCCTGTCTATAGAGTTTCATAGTCTTTCCCAATAATGAGATATAATATGAAGAGTCTCTTTGTAAAGACTTCCATTGCTTATTCATTTCATACCCTAAAATTCTGCAATAGAGAAATCTATAAAGGCTGTAAAGCACCTCGTCTTGACTTCATTAAGTAATGGTTAATTTAATATTATTAATTTAATATTTATTATCCATGGATTGAATCAAACATTATAGTATAGTTGTTGACATATATGTATTACCAATAATCGGGATTCCTTAGAAATATGTATGAATTTCAATTTAATATTATTTTTTCTAAAAATTGATTAAAGCATATTTCAATTTTTTCTTAATTTTTTTTTTCCTTGTACTACCATCATCAATCTCAATCACTCATCCATTTCATTCTTCTATGTACCCACTCTAAAATGTAGTAAGTTAACTCTTAGTTGGTTAAGTGCTTTCCTATCATTTATGTCAGTTCCGGTAGAAGCCTGCTGCAGTCTATTATCAACATCACCTTTCTCTTTTTTTTATGATTCTGTTTATTAAAGTCCCGTAGTCTTTGTTATAGTCCTAGCCATAGTCACATGGACTAGGCTCTTGGTTGTCATTTCACCATACACACTCTGTCACTCTGTCTATCTGTCATTCAGTTTTGTTATGTCTTACACTCGAATGCACTTTCTGTTATGGAAAATGAAAAAAATGACAGCAGAAGCGAGTCAGAAAAACCTTTTGTCGCATGGATTAAAAATATACCAGATAGAGAGAGAGAGAGAGAGAGAGAGTTTAGTAAACTCTACTTTTACTAAGTGTGTGAATAGGATTGTTTTGTTTTGTAAAACAAAAAGGGTGCTAAGAATGATTCGTTCATCATCATTATTATCATCATCATCATCATCACCATCAACCATTCATAATTACCATTCCGAGTGTAAAACAAAAGCGCAAACTTCATCCTTAGCTTACCATAGAGTCACACAGTCACCCAATCATTGAGTGAGTATATCTGTAAGGCATAATGCCATTTGCTAATAACTTGATTGACAAAGTAAATTTACTATAATATAGCTGCTAGATATAGAGAGGAGTATGAGAAGAATTTTCGAATTGTTGATTATGGTGGGTGGATTGGTTAAGTCGTTTTAACGACAATCGACAAAGTAAAGTTGCCTTCGCCTTTATTTGTCCGGTTCATTCAATCGGAAAAACATCATTTACACCCAAAAAAGAAAAATAATAAAGAAATACATATATGTATGTAAGTACTAGATGCAATCAACCACTTTGTTATAGTTGTCAGCGACAGCATTTGGCACAGAAATTGGATATATGTATGTATGTTATGCAGATGAAACGTTCATACTACTCCCACTCAATAAATATTGAATGTGTGAACAAAGCTAAGAAAGCTCAGAATAAACCAAACAACAGAAGTTGTCTTCAAATGGGCATTGGAAGACAATAAAATTAAATGGGTGTGGTAATTGTCTAAGGGAGTGGTGGGCCCACAGTTTCAAAATCTTTATACTTTTACTATACAAAAACTAAGAAACTATTACATACATTTATCAAATTATGTTAACTTCGGTTACATAGAAGATTAAATATAAAACAACATGGGGGAGGATCTACAATCATGGCGAATTTAAGAAAGAGAGCTATGACATATGGTAAAAATTATGAATATAGGAATGTCGAAAACCTTACGCATAGCCAATAATCAAAGATTCAATTCATGAATAGAAACGGGAAGGCATACCTTTAATGAATAGTTATTAACATGAGAACATATTTGTAACACTATGCATTGAACACGATCTGATTTTACATTATCTATTTCCCATATACAAGGTTTGTGTTAAAAGTTTCCGAACTTTTCTGGCAGGGCATTTTCTGGTGCCGCCATCTTTGTGTGAGTATATGCGTTTGAA